>OMOU01091601.1:0-12693 GCA_900312585.1 Malacocephalus occidentalis
CGGCCCCTCTGAAAGCGCTGTTTTCTGTGCAGCAGGAAATGGACAAGCGTGGGAGAGGGGGGACACGAATGGAGTTTTAGGGTCCAAAGTGTCGCCGTGCTCTCAACAAAGTAATGAATGTGAACTTCCCGCTACATCAGAGCTGTAATGCCTTTATAGAGGCTACGTACTGACGGGCACACTGTACTGATCTGATCTAGCCCACCCTGCTCTCAGTCTTTGTTTACCACGTGCGACCGGTTGATACATTATACACCAAACAACATAGGCAATTTGCATTACATTTCCCAGTGCTTTGACACAGAAATTGGTTTTCTTTCTTCACCGTTTCTTTTTTACCAATGGAGCTAAGTCAGCAGGTCAAGTAACAATGGTCAACTCTGGGGACACAGAGATAGGTGACTGCCTCTTCCAAAGCTTCCAAAGCTTCAATTCAGAGTTTGAAAACACAGTGTGATATTGATTACCTGCTATGGGAGACATTTGCAGCACTTAAATGTCACATGTAAATCCAAAACAAGAATAAGGTCCGATCAATTGCCCAAAATGATCTAAGAAATTGAGTTTTTGTTTGATATTCTTTATCAAACAAAAAAAAATCTAGATTAATAACTGTGTCCAAACTCGGTATCGAAGTCACACACACACACACATGCGCACGCACACACACACACACACACACACACGCACACACACACACAATGGCATGGAAATATTGCGCATTACGTTTTTTGATAGCATCTGTGTGAAAAAACGTTCTTCTCCACATTGATGGTCATGAGAAAGGGTTCTGGTCTTGGCTGAAGCTCATTCACGTACCATTTGGTCACCAGTCCTAAATGGGTGACAATCAGCTTGGCGTGTTCTGCCGCAGTGGGGTGACAAGACCGAGTGAAAGGCAGCTGTTTGCTCATTGCCAAACCTCCTTCTGTCTGACTATTCCACCAAACTGTCACCAAGCTCTCCCCTGTTTGGACTTCCTGCCCGTTGCCAAACCCACACCTGTCCAACTACCTGCTCATTACCGAACCCTCATCTTTCCAACTTTGCTGAGCTCAAGCTTCTCGTTACCACCGCGCCTCTCCTCTCGGTAGACAAATCGGGCGCTGGAGGAGGGGCAGTCGTCTCGCAATGCGTGTCATGCTTCAAAAACGCCGTCCCTGCGCCCTGTGCTCTTTAAAGACGCTTTCTTCCCCGGAATTATGATGTTGGCAACAAGGAGCTCTTGGTGGTTAAAATGCCGCTGGAAGAATGGCGTCATTGGCAGGACAGCACTGAACAGCAGTCCATTGTCTGAATGGACCGAGAAAATCTGTCGTACATTTAGTCGGTCGGAAGACTCAGCGACTGACTGGTCTGGTGAGCTTTGTTCTTCAGTCGTTTGATTTTACCCAGATATATCATCCTTGGCTCCCAGAGTCTTGAGCCCGACACCCTGTCCCGCCTGTATTCTGCAGAGGACCACCGCTCGGGTGCTGATCCCACCCTGTGGCCATCTTGCCTCGTCTCTACCCTCACCTGGGAGATTGAGTCTGTGGTTACCCAAGCTCAGGGAAATCAACCTGAGCCAGGTGCGGGCCCTCCCAATCTGTTTGTTCTCACTGGTTTTTCGATAACAGTTGCTGCTTTTCTGGGTGCGTGCGACGTGCCTTACAAGCCACCCAGGTGTCACTTGGATGCGGAATTTTCTTTGGCTCCACCATTTTAATACATAATATATTAAAATACATTTGATAAAAATACATAAGATCAACTATGCTGTCGTGTACTTCCACAACCTACTGAAAACGACACATATATACTCAACATTTTGGTTCATGTTATTCAATATATTCATTAACTAAAGTCCAAGGAAATTAAAGCCTGTGCTATCGTCATGGTCCAGAAGTAACTGAAAATAAACTCGATGTAGGCACATCATTTGTCACTTCCTCACCCAATTTATTATCCAGGGCAGACAGTGCAACTCTGGTGAAATAGTGATGGGATAGCATCACATAACGCTTGTCCAAAGTGTTTACCGCTTTCTTGAATCCCTGGCTGCTAATTGGGCTCATGTCTTTTACTGGGAAAAATGTGATGGCCTCTTATTATTTGTCTTTGAGAGCTGAATGGGGAGGCGGTTGCATGAGAGAGTGTCCTCAATCTGTGTTGTGGTGGAAAAAATTGAGGGGGCTTAACTTTTAGCAGTTTTTTGTTCCTTTATTGTTTGGTCACTTTGTGAATGCATGATTAAATAGCTTTGTGGTGCAGACACCAAACACATTTAGAAGTATTTGTTGTTGCTCGTCAAAGTCCTTGATAGCAAAGTGTGAACAAACAGCTGAATTGGTTTTACTTTTCTTGTTGGCCAAATGTTCTCTTTCCATCAACTTGGCTAGAGCTGAATGCTACGTGCACAGCCGGGCTGAGAGTGACTTTGTGTTTTTAGGGCGGTGAGAGAGCGGATTCAAGATTCAAGGTTTCTTTATTACCATATGTAACAAGTACAAAGGAATGCTTACTCCACATTCACTCCTGCAGTATTCTTCTAAACACATTCTACAGTAAAAAAGTACAATAACATGTTTTTTCTGAACCTTATTCTTATAAACATAAATACTAAAACAACTCTGAACAAATAGTAAAATAGTACCTAATAAGTAAACCAAATCGCTAAATGTAAAAAGTTGCAAGCATCATTGAGAAACAGAATGCGGCAAAATCATCTTTTTTTCTTGTTGTCATAATCATTGGAAGCCAAAATTGTAATTGAAAATGACATTTGATGAATCAAACAGCCCTGAGTCGTTGACCACAGTCCTCAAGTCTCTTGCCTTGGCTCGGAGGACGGCTGATCTGTAGGTGTTTCATGTTTTCCTAGACATTGGATCCGACCGTTGTACATTTCACAGTCGTTCTGTGCGGCTTTGGGAGCCACCAGCCTGTCGCTGGGTAATCATCCATAGTCCAACGGACAATCAGAGAAGACACATCAGGAGATGGAGACGGCGCTCCGTGACTATGTCCCACCCTTCCTCCTGGTCATCCGGCCACTCCTGGGTGTGCGCCATTGGGGTCAGGGCTTCCAATATCTAGTCTAGTCTAGCTTCCATACATCTAGCATGTTACTTCTTCTGTATATCAATGCCGACGTTGCAGATGTTCCTCTTCAGATTGTTGTCTTGTGGTTGCCACGCTTCAGATGTTCTCTAACAGTTTACATTCTGCGCACCTTGTGTCTCCTTGTGTTTGTGCTGACCCGTTTATTCAATGTATCTGAAGCCACACCTGTCCCACCACCCAGCCCATTGCAATCACCTGGCCAAAATCCAGTCCATTGCTTAACTTTGCCCGTCTACACCATTCCAGCTGACCCTGCTATCCAATCCAGCTGCTCATCCTGCCTCTACTGTCTTGCAACACTCTCCCATTGCTTTCAACTCCAGGTCTGAATACTCTGTGTTGTGCTGAGGTGGTTCAGGCTTTTGACCAGGATGCCCCCCGGGTGCCTCCCTTTAGAGGTGTTCCGGGCACGTCCAACTGGGAGGAGACCCCGGGGCAGACCCAGAACCCGCTGGAAGGATTATAGATATCTCATCTGGCCTGGGAACGCCTCGGGATCCCCCAGGTGGAGCTAGAAAGCGTTGCTGGGGAGAAGGACACCTGGAGAGCCCTGCTTAGCCTGCTGCCTCCGTGACCCGGCCCCGGATAAGCGGAGGAGAATGGATGGGATGGATGGATGGATGGATATATTTGTGATTCTTTTGTCTAGGGATTATAATACAGTCATCTATAGGCCACAGAGACCCATCCATAAGGCCCAGTGTCCTTTTTGGACCACATAGTGTCCAAACGAGCTAGCAATCAGAAAAAGGTGCTGTGTGACACGCAAACACACACACGTCGTTCACTACATACAATGTAGTTATTTTGCCACATATTTTAACATCTGCATCTCCGTGGAGGATAATGATAATGATGATGATGATGATGATGATGATGATGATGATGATGAGAGAGGAGGAGGAGGAGGAGGAGGATGATGATGATGATGATGATGATGATGATGATGATGATGATGATGAAATCCAATTCCCAATACCCTTAATGGGGATCTTAAGTGAATAATTATATGATTGGTCAAATGTGGGTTGAAATAGAACCCATGCCGTAACCTAATTATTCAAAGTCATTAAAAGATGATGTGTGAACATGTGCCACAGCAGTTTGACTCAAACAGACAAGGTATAACACAAAGCACAAGAAACATGGTTGAGTCAGGCAAGAGATGGACACTGGAGTGGGAAGGTGGAGCAGTAATGTGTTTTTAATAGAGATGTATATATTGATTTTTTAAATACTCATGTTTAGCTGTGAGAGAACAGTAGACATTTGCTGTACTGTGACCAACATGTGTATGATTTATTTTGGCCAGAAAGTCTCTCTGTTCAGTCTCACATCACAAGAAAACAACAATTGGGATATTATATACATATCGGCACCTATTGACTATATTTACTCCTAACCCTAACCTTATGCTAGGGTTTGGAGTGACATTGAACACCAAACTTTGATCTGCACTGTATATTTTAAGACCTATCACAACCTAGAAATGGCAACAGAAACAGCTAAAAATCCCTGCTATACAGTGTGAGATAAAAGACTGGAAAAAGATCATCAGTGCAGCGCTGTGTACAGCTCTGTGTCATGAGTCACTTTCATATTTCTGCATTCTTTGATTCTTATGGAACACATGCATAGCAGAAAGGGTGCTTGTACATATGGTACTGTACAGTACGCCACCTCCTCGTTTCAGCCTTGAGAGAGATGATCCCTTTGTGAAATACAAGCACCAACTTTTTAATTACCTTAAGATCGCTTTCATGTCAAAGTATCCGGTGTGTGTGTGTGTGTGTGTTTGTTTGTGTGTGCCCCCCAAACAATATTGGACTGTATTCCCTGTATTCTTTATCAAATTATCAAAAGAGAGGTTTGTCGATTGAACCACTATCCCTATACCATTGAAATGAAACAGAAATACAAAATCAGCATTAGTGTAAGAAATATATTATGTCTGTAATGTAGTGTTGAGTATGTGTGCAGACGTATTGTTACTTTAAAATATGAATGACTCAAGTAGACATCTAAACATCTCAATCGTTACTTGAGTAGTATTAGACTACTCAAGTACAGAGTTACTTTTTTCTTTCAACTCATAAATGACCATTTCTGAAGAAAAAAACCCCATTCAGGTTGGCCAGCAGCTTGGCCTGGCCCGCAGGCCCCCCCTTTACCCAGGACTGGGCGTGCCTGCTGCTACATTCTGGCTGGCTGCAAGGTTCAAAGTTGCGGCATCCCCAGCCCCGCAGGCACTGCCCGGAGTTCCACCGCCAGTTGGTCGTTGATGCACCTGAGGCCTGCCCAGCACGGGCACGCCCCAGGCCCACGTACCTGAGGGACTTTCTGACTGAGTACCACTCCTGTGTGAGGGGCCGGGGGGAATGTTATGTCTGGATGTTCACTGACAGACATTTTATGTGAGGGACTGTTTACAACATACAAACTTTACATGACTCACTGTTTTGCTTTACGTTATGTCTTGTTTTGGAGAACGTTCGTGTTCGAATGAAATGGAGAAGCCGAGCCTCTGAATTCATCTCTCGTTATTCCGTTTTTTTGTCTCGGTTTTTCACAAACGTTACACTCTGCAATAAACCAGACTGTTCAACATCAACTGCTTGTGTCTTTGTGAGGCCTCTCAATGAAGAAAGGACATAGGCAGTTGAATAACCCGGTTTGTTGCAGAGTAGAGTAAGGTTAGGGATGGGATGACGACAGATACTGCAGCATCCAGTTTAATGTTGGGTGGGCAAATGACCATGACACAAAACCCATCAACGATCACATTTTAAGCCAGTGGACAAATTTGAATATTAACCTGCAGTTAATTTATTTGTCATAATGTTGATTAAGTTGTATGTAATGAAAGCAAAGCTTCAATACCTACTGTAGATGGAGAGGCATCTTGCAGGAGATGTTCTGGGGTGAGATGGGGATACAAATGTGAAGAAATACAATCTGCTGTGAATTATTGGTGCAAGCCGGCAAAACCCGTGGAGTGCAAAATATGGACACTACCTTCACTTGGATAATGCACTTTGGCAGGAGGACAATATATCTAACCACCACCGTGTTGTGTGAAGTTTAGTCATTTATGCCTGCCATTACTGTCTTCGAGTTGTTTCCTCCAGAGAGCAACACTCTTTCATTTTTTTTTCTGGTTGAATAAAGGTTTCATGAGAAAAATGATATCCAGAGGACAGCATGGTCATTTAGTGTGTTCTAGATGAAAGGTGTGGCTCAGGTCCTGTTGACAGACCACCCGTATGGCTCTTTAAACGACGCTTATGGAGCTGTAGGTAAGATTTAATGGCTATTATCTGAGTGTAATTTCTTAGAAATGCCATAACCATCTATCAGTGATTACTGAGTGAAATGCGCTGTGAGAATATCTGTTTAAAGTTGACTGCATACACCTGCTTCTGTATGAGCTTCTTTATATAGTATACCACTCCTGGCTCATTTCTCACCAATCAGGGCATCTCTTCTGTGATTGTTTTGGGGAATCCATCTTGTTAGGTGCTTAAAATGCGACACTTCTCAATGGGGTGGGAAGGCACACTCTTTTGGTTGCTTGGTTCCAAAATCTTTCTCTTTTCCCCTCTATTCTGTTCCCTTTCTTTACGCTCTCAAATCTGCACTCTAGTACCTTTAACCCCTACTTGCATCATAATCACTGGGGCGTGGTGTCTGTAATTGAGTAATTGCTCTTCTGAGTCACTTTGGATTAAAGCATAATCTGTGTAACATAAATGTAAAATATGAAACTTGTCTTGCACTTGTAGTGTGTTTATAAAATTCAACTAATTAAATTTGGACATGGACGTGTTAAATATATCTGAACATAGCTACAGGAAGGAACAAGAAACTTGTTAAGGCTTGCCTCAATATAAATCAGGGATTCTAGAAAAGTAAAAACACTGAAGAAAACAGACAAAATGAGTTCACTAAGAAAGAATATCATGTCAACAAGAGACAGAAGGAATGGTGCAGGATTTTAAGCTCATTTTGGCATGGATCTGTGTCTTCAAGTGCTCTTTTAGGGGTTTGAGGGAATCCTTTTTCTGATGGATAACAGATGAAGAGTCTGGATTGAGATCTTAGGTATCACCAGACACCACCTATTCTGCAGGTTCACGGAGGGACATAAATAATGGGTGGTTGCAAATCCACTAACTAATCCACAGACTGGATGCAAGATTGAAGGATTTGAACTTAATCCTGGCACAGGAGCCAAATAAAGAGATGTTAAATCCACATGCACACACACCTGCATTACCGATAATCTCCAGAAATCTAACAGGACATGTGACCACGCTCCCATATTATACATGGATTCATTATACGTGGATTCATTATCCATTTTGGTGATCAATATATATATATATATATATATATCGACACTCTATATCTACACTATATGTATATATCTATAGATATATATAGATATATATTGATCACCAATCACCAAAATGGATAATGAATCCACAAGAACATTATCCAACAGGCAACAGGGGTCGACAAATGTTATATTCTTCTGACTCCCCCGCAACACGCACACATCTGAAACACACTCTATATCTACACTTTCTGCCAGCTTTTCATAAAAGATTTAAGAAAAAGTCGGGCGGGAGACAGATTGATTAATTGTACTGAGAAGGGTGCTGCTGTTGCACGCCAATGACAAATGTGTAGTAAGGGAGAGGCATTGTCACTATCATTCACTAATCATGATAGACCAATCCATTACTAAGCATTTAGCAGCAGGGGCTCATTAGCCACATAGAAGGGAGGCGGCAAGAACTGTTGCTGTTTTTCATTTGCTTCCCTGTTGCCGAGGTCATATAACGCTAAGTTGTGACCCACAAAAAAAATGGAATGTGTACTTTCCCTTTTTTTCCTCAAGGTATTGTATGTCACAACACAATTCATTCACTGCTCCTTTGTGCTACTTCATTTTGACTCAACATTGGAGTGGATTCAAAATGTCACGATTGTTTGTAGTGTCATCAAGACGTCTCCAGATGGCTGTGTTCTTTGGGTGGGGGGGGATTGCCAAGGTTAATGATAATAGCAAACTAGGAGAGATATTGTGGCTGCTCAGAAGTCACAATGTTTATTCATATAGACACAGGTCATGCATCTGCACACACTCACTTTCAATCACTTCTCATGTCATTACTGAGTGCACAACCATGACCAATTTTCTTAACTTGATTGCGCTCAGATCATCTTGAAATATGATCTGAGGTGGTATAGGCTGTATATGTTGAAAATAACTGATATTTACATGGGTGATATAGAGCTGCACCCCTTTGCCCGATAAAGGTGCGTTCACTTGAGCTGACAAGCTAACAACACGCGTTCATCGTGTTGTTAGGTCAGCCGCCTTGGCAATTTAACAAGCAGTTATCATTTTGTAGCATCAGCAGCATCTTGTAGTAGTAGCGGTGTTATGTCTATATGTATAGTATTCATAGTTAATATTTTATTTGTGTTTCCTTGTAGTATTGGCTGTGTATTGGTTGTGGTATAGTTGTTGGTTGTCAGCCAATTTATTGTAGTCGTAGAAGTGATTTTAAGTGGTTATATATTAGTAGCTACAGCATTAGTAGTGTTATTATTTAGTTGTGCTTTTAGTAGCATTTTAGTGCTTTGTAGTTGTAGTTGTATATGTAGGTGTACTTAGTCATAGTGTATATATTGAGTATTGTGTTGTAGGTCAACATTAAGTCATAGCCCTTGTATTAATTTTGAAGAAGAGGAAAGCCCTCGCTTTTCTTCTCTCACGTAGGAAGAGGCATACAGGGTTGTGGGTGCAAGGCGCACAGTCCCAGGGGGAAAATGGAGAGTACAATCTTGTGCAGGAGTTGCATCTGCATGAGGAATGGTTCAGGTCTACCTCAGGCTGAACCCAAAGCAGCTCCACAGTCTCCTGTCTGCGGTTGCAACAAATACTGTGGCGGAGGATGGATGTGGCAGTTGTCGTCCAATAATCCCACCCCAAGCCTTGCAATACGGTTGAGGTGAGTAGCCTGCCTGTGTGTGTGTGTGTTTGTATTCACACTGCCACACACTAGGCTGTTTGTTTGTCAGGGTGAATTGTTGTGTACAGTGAGCATCTCTCTGTGTATACTTTACCCCCTTGTCCTTGTCCTCATATTTACACCTGTACTGACTGAACTGTTGATGGTATACATCTCAAGTGTATTATACTTGTTTTTTTCTTAATTGCAGATTGCTTTGCAACTCGTGATTCCGATCACCCAGCAGCTTCTAGTTCTGGTGTTGCGGTGTTGACTGCGACAGGCATGGTGCCCAGGGTGGCCCAAGCCATCTGGGATTCCTTGGTCTCGCCGAACATGCCTGTGCCCAAGACAAACTATTGGCAGCAGATTGCTGTGAGGTTTCTTCAATGATTAAAGCTCCCACAAGGTCAGGTTCCCACTGTATTTCAATTATAAAGGGATGTACTCCATCATATTGACAGCTGTAGTGGACGCAGCATTCCGGTTCCAGCTGGTACATATGGGAGCATTCGGGAGGTGTAATGATGGTGAAATGCTTGCCGCATCAGCTTTTGGATGAGCCCTCAGCGCTAGGAAGTTTGATCTTGCAGAAGCTGGTTCTCTTCCAGGTACTGACCACCTTGGAGCAGTGTCACATGTGTTTGCAGGAGATGAGGCCTTTCCTTTGCAGCGGGAACTGATGAGGCCCTATCTACCGTCTGTCCTGGGCTTGAAGGATATCAGAGAATGCCTTCTTCAGTATACTGGCTGCTCAGTGGAGGATGTACCACCATGACCTGGAAGTGGCTACCAAATCTGCAGAGAGGTTGGTAAAAGCAACGGTGGTGCTGCACAATTTCCTAAGGTGGCAGACTGATGAAGTGCCGTGCCTAGTGTCTGACCCATTCCTAATGGCCTACCAAGCTCTGCCCTCCAACACATCACCAATGTGGGCAGAAACAAGTCTTTGTGGGAGGCAGTCTCTGTGAGAAGTGCACCACTTACTTCTCTTCTGCATCCGAAAGAGGGTCATGGCAGGACACCGGCTAACCACATGCCTCCTCTGCATGCAGCCTACGTGAAATAAAGTCTCTTTGAAGAGCCACTCACCAATGCATTTGAGGAGATCCTATTTTTTGGTGTAAGCCTATGTTCATTTCAAATGTTTCCGGTGCACTGACAATGGCTTCGTGTTCAGTACGTTGTTTATTATTGGTTTTATTGTTTCTTCACATGCTACGTTGTCATCCAATATAATCGACAAGCACTTTTGGATGTTCGTGCGTCAATTGGCACAGACTGTTTTGGTCAAGCTGTAAACCAAGGCCTTTAAAGGCCATTTCACACCAAGCACGGAATTCCGTCCGGAAAATCGTACGCCAACAGCTAAGTTAGCGTTAGCATTACATTGATGCTGTCTGTTTGAAGAATGTAACTCGTTTGGTTATATCCCTGGTTATATCCCTGGTTATATCCCTGGTTATATCTTTCGCTGCTGAGGTGAAAAAGATTTGGTGAAACATCCGCAAGACGTGCATCAAATGTAAGGCTCGCTATACATTAGTTTACATATCTCTGGAACGCTGCATGCTAGAGATCACCGCTGAGCTCCTATCCCGTTCAGAATCTTTGTAATCCACCCTCAAACTGTACAGTCTTTTGCCACTTTTTTTAATGTAGATCCAACAGTGTATGTGTTTTTTGTTGTTAGCCTTCACTAGCACTAGCACTGCCTATAGCAGTCTGTTGATCAACCAGAGGCTGTGCTTCTGATGATGTGTATGTGTAGAGTCTCACTGAAGCCGTAATAAACTGGATTTTTGGTATGATTTTCAATACCATCAATAATAGATTACAATTTTTCTGTTAACCTGTTAAGTATTTGTTCATGTTTTGAATAAATCATCTTACCTGTGGATCCATTCTTTGTTTTATTATTGTTATTATTTTACTTGTTTGTTCTAAGAACATTTGAGCACTTAACCATTAACCCCTGCTCAAAATGAGTCTGTCCAGTATGAGGTACTTGCTTGGGGTAAGTGAGAACAGGTGACGAGGAGACATGACAGGGTTTGTGGCTCTTTAACTGAGGTAGAAGCGTTTGAGGCATAAGTAACAACATAAGTAACAACGGAACAATGAATCACGCAAGATATCAACCAACCAATGAACAACATACATATCAGAAATACAATGAACGTGGTGTTCCTCCAAATCTCCTCCGTTGGCACCGGATTCTGCTTTCAGATTTTCCCAGATGTTCTCGCAGGCGTCCTTGGAGATAGTGACCGCGGTGGACACTCCCAAATAAATCTCCGGTGCTTAGGAACCGAGGCATAAAGGAGAAAACTATTGCTGGATGTTTATTGTAAGTGTATTATTCCATTTCAGACATGCATATAAGCAACTTATCATAAGGAAGGACCAGTCTACATATTAGAAGCGTAGGCTATACTCAGCAGGAACAAATTATGTTCTTATGCAGACATAATTGTGTCTGCATAAGAATATACTCAACTAATTGACTCTAGTTGAGTATATTCTTACTTATTTGCTGTATTGTATCTTGTTTACATACACAGTGTGTTTAGGGTTTAGTGAGTAATGTTTATGTATTTGATATTCTGGTATCAGGTATTGCAGATACTGGGTGCTGTTCGGGCAGCTGGGAGGTTCCAGAGGGAAGGAGTGTCATGTTTTGACCGAGCCGTGTTCGGAACGCCACTAAAAGGAACATCCAGAGAGGTGGACTGTTCCTTCTCACATACTCACGCCACTGACACGCCACACGCTGAACCGAGTCAAGCATCTCTGAAGCCGAATGTTACATGAACACCACAAAACAACAATATGATTATGGTGAGCAAAAGTTTAAAAATGAAGCCCGACTAGGTACCATTTGGAAGAGAAATAACAAAGGAAACTGCTCACCTCAAGCACACTGCCAGACGGTGCTCAGGGCCGATTGGTTCTCTGTAGTTGGTGTTTTTCCTCTCGATATGTGGGGCAAGCTCCACTTCTTTCCGGTCAAAATGTTCTCCCAAAAATGCAACGCGCCAACGCGGATAATTTGCGGATAACTCGCACCGGATCCAGTGTGTATAGTAGTCGTACGGAAAATTTGCATCCAGACTTTTCGCATTCTGTATCCCGCATTCCCTTCCGCACCACTGTGAGACGGCCTTTAGTCCTCGGGCCTGTCTGCTTTACCAAGACGCCACTGGAGGAAGAAGTCAGGCACACGTGCCGGATTTCTATGGCGATCCTGGACGAGACACGACGACCTGCCATTACCAAGCATCTTTCTTGCAAATGATCAATTTATTTACTACTTCTTCACGGCATACATGAAACAGACTCACAACAATAACCATTTCCCAGAGTTGTACAGTAAATGTTTATATATTAACTGTTTATATGTTCATGTTCATGTTAATATATCAAAATATCAAATATATTTGATCATTTGCTTCAGGTTGCCCTAACAGCCAACATGGGAATGCTAGAACAGACTCAATAAAAGTTCTGTAAAAAAGCAGCAGCTTCCTATCCAAATGAAGAGCCACCGCAGAATGGGTTTTCT
>OMOU01091604.1:0-11104 GCA_900312585.1 Malacocephalus occidentalis
ACTTCCTGGGTGTTCACATCTCCGAGGACCTCTCTTGATCCCTCAACTCCTCCGCCCTGGTCAAGAAGGCTCACCAGCGCCTCTTCTTCCTGAGGAGACTGAAGAAGGCACATCTCTCCTCTCAGATCCTGGGAGGAGCAGATCCTACCACTGCACGTTTGAGAGCATCTTGACTAACTGCATCACAGTCTGGTATGGCAACTGCACCGCCTCGGACAGGACAGCACTGCAGCGAGTTGTGAAAACGGCCCAATGCATCACCGGCTGCTCCCTTCCCACCATCGAGGCTGTCCAGCGCAAGCGCTGCCTGCGAAGGGCATGCAGCATTGCCAAGGACAGCTCCCACATCAGTCACAAACTCTGCCCTTCTACCCTCTGGGAGATGCTACAGATCCCTCTGGACCCGGACCAACAGGTTCAGAGACAGCTTCTTCCCCAGGGCCGTCAATCTACTGAACTCTTCACCCCGGTGAGTACCCCCACTATAACTACCCTACACCGTACACATATCACTATACATTATACCCTGTACTGTATATGTACTGTATATGTACTCCACTGTTCTCGCTGCATACTCTCTGCAGATCTTACATTGCAGATGGACTCCGGATCCAGACCCGGACCCGTCAGACACTTGCACGTCGGCTCCTGGCCTGACCGCGGAGGAAGATGGCCATGGATGGGTTAAAAGCGGAGGACCAATTTCACGGCGACACCTATGGGGGCGTGTGTGTGTGTGTGTGGGGTGGGTTGGGAGGGCCGCCGTGCACGGGTGTACAGGCATGGTGTTAGCTGCGACAATAAAGACGGGGGGTTGTCCGTCCGGTAATTAATTAATTTAAGCTGTCCTTGACAATGCTGTGCGCGCAAGCAGCGCTTGCGCTGGACAGCCTCGGTGGTGGGAAGGGAGCAGCCGGTGATGCGCTGGGCCGTTTTCACAACTCACTGCAGTGCTGTCTGGCAGTGCAGTTGCCATACCAGACTTTGATGCAGGTAGTCAAGATGCTCTCGATGGTGCAGTGGTAGAAGTTCACCAGGATCTGAGAGGAGAGATGTACCTTCTTCAGTCTCCTCAGGAAGAAGAGCAGAGGAGTTGAGGGACCAAGAGAGGTCCTCGGAGATGTGAACACCCAGGAACTTGAAGCTGGTGACATGCTCGTCCTCCGTTCCATTGATGGATTGGGGAGTGTGTGACACCATTTGTCCTCCTGTGGTCCACAATGAGCTCCTTGGTCTTCTTGGTGTAGAGTGCCAGGTTGTTGTTGGCACACCACGCTGTAAGGTGCTGGACCTCTTCCCTGTAGTCATGCATAGGTATGCGGTCATAGGTGAAGAGGCCTTGTGGGACACCGGTGTTCAGGGTGAGTGTTGAGGAGGTGTTGTTATTCAGTCCAACAGACTGGGGTCTGTTGGTGAGGAACTCCATTATCCAGTTGCAGAGAGCGGTGTTGATGCCCAGCTGAAGGAGTTTGTATATCGGCTTGGAGGGGATGATGGTGTTGAATGCTGAGTTGAAGTCGATTCTCCCATAGTCAAGTCAAGTCAATTTTATTTGTATAGCCCTTAATCACAGTTACAGTCTCAAAGGGCTTTACAGGCCACATCAGCCAAGTGATCATTATGACATTATTAACAAGGAAGCAATCTCGAGAAGGAGCGCAGAGTGGGGGATCCCTCCTTCCAGGGACGGTTCGGAGTAAAGGAAAACCTCTACCCTAGTCCCTATCGGCAGCCAGGTAGGCTAGTGCTGACAGCGTGAGCAATTTAGCTGTAATTGGAGCTGAGGGGCACTCCTAGCGGCCAAATGCGAGGGAAAAAAGGTAGGTTTTAAGTCTAGCCTTGAATATATCAGCAGAGTCCGCCTCCCTGATTACAGGTGGTAGGCTGTTCCACAGATAGGGTGCTCGATATGCGAACGCCCTGTTTCCTATTGATTTTTTGTTCACTTTTGGAATTGATAGAAGGCCAGCCCCCGAGGACCGGAGCGGCTGAGAAGGACAATAGGGAGCAATAAGGTCCTTCAGATACAATGGTGCTGACCCATGCAGGGTCTTGTAGGTAAGAAGCAGCATCTTAAAGTCGGATCTGGTGGTTACTGGGAGTCAGTGGAGGGAAACGAGAATAGGAGTGATGTGGTTGAACTTCCTAGTTCTTGTTAAAAGTCTAGCAGCAGCGTTCTGCACAAGCTGGAGGCTTCTTGTAGTGGAGTTCGGTAAGCCAGAGTGCATTGCAGTAATCCAGTCTAGATGATATAAATGCATGGTTGAGTGTCTCTGCATCCGCGGCTGATAGCATTGTGCGAATCTTAGCAATATTCCTAAGGTGGAAGAATGCTATTCTAGCAATACTTTTCACATGCTGATGAAAAGAAAGCATAGGGTCTAAAAGGACACCTAAGTTCTTGACGCAGGGGCTTTGGGAAACAATAGATCCCTCAAGGCATAGTGAGACATTTTCAAGTTGTGACTGTTTATGTTTCGGGCCGATGATCATCATCTCGGTTTTCCCGGTATTTAGTTGCCTATAATTTTGGGACATCCACTGTTTAATTTCAGTTAGGCAGGATTCGACCTTCTGGATCTCAGGGGCATCCTTTGATCCAATCGGAATATACATTTGGGTGTCGTCGGCATAGAATTAGAATTAGAATTAACGGACGGACAAACCCCGTCTTTATTGTCGCGGTTAACACCATGCATGGCACCCGTGCACGGCGGCCCTCCCAACCCTCCCCCCCCACACACACACGCCCCTATAGGTGTCGCCGTGAAATTCGTCCTCCGCTTTTAACCCATCCATGGCCATCTTCCTCCGCGGTCAGGCCAGGAGCGGTGGGCAGCTAGTGCAGCGCCCGGGGACGGAAGGTCTTGGTGGTTTTAGCTCCATGTAAACAAAGGATGTAAGGTCATCATGACAGGATATGTGTCACGGTGTGGCAGAGGAGGTAGGTGGGGAAAGGACCCAAATGCAGGCAGCACGATTTAACTTATGATTTAATATGATTTAACTGAAGAATGCTGGGACAGGCAGGCAGGCAGGTGCAGGTACAGCTACAGGTAACTGGAACAGGGGTAACAGGTAACAGAGTACTCACACACATGATGATGATCGGACCAGGAACACAGGATTGGGGCAGGCATCAATAGGGATAATAATGAGGGAAGTGAAAACAGGTGAGACAAAATGGCCGATAGACAAAACCAAATGATAAAATACCAGACCATGCAACTACAAACTAAAACAATAAAGAGCAACTAAGACAATAACTAAACAAATGCAAATCAAACACCTGGGGAACACACCAGGACGGAGACAAACTATGACAAGTGGGCGGCGCAGACAGAACACAAAAGAGAGTTGATAAATAATAACAACGTCCAGCAGGGGGTGCAAAAAACTCCAAACATAAATCAGTAGTGGGGGACGGAGGCAGACTATGACAATATGAGGTTGTTATCGGAAACGGCACATGTTGTGTGAACCCTAGTCGAGACGCATTGTAAATCTGACCCAAATCGTGAAGTCCTCATCTCCATAAACAACTGTGAGTCCTTCACGTTGAATGACTCAACCTCATATAGCGTACATTCTCCTCTTATTCATTTGGCTCTCAATAAACCAGGACAGGATGTCAAACCCTGAGCTTATCTCGTATGCTAGCTCAAATCTCAACGACATTGCTAGGAGTAGGCTATGCTATATCAACGGTCAACATCTGTGCCGAAATAAATGGAAGACCTAATCTGTGTGGCATCACTTAACATTTTGAGTTGCTCTCAGATGAGATGGTTTGTCGCCAGGAACTTTGCAGACATGCTGGCTGTACGGGATTATTCTGTTGAGTGCAGTCTGTTCTCCTGACTGATGAATGCAGTTTGAGTAGCAGCCAGAGTTCGATGGGCCCACGCATACGTTGGCAAAGTGTCCCATCTTTACTTTTGAGCATATAAATGTAGCATATTGATGGCATGGATATCATCCTGGTTTTGACCATGTGTCCCTATTTGTACGTGGTATGCTTTATAGCGTTCATTTACCTCAATATAACTTACAGTAATCAAATCAACATCTGAGGTACAGATGGTAAAGTAGGGGAGTTGGCAGCGATAAAAGAGGACATTAGTAAGAGGCCTTCATCTCCACATGCCAAACATAGAAATACAGCTGGCAGAAGGGCTCAATGAAGCCATCATCTGAGAAACCGTCCCCTTCCTAATGATGGCTTCTCTGGCCTGGCTTAATGGGACGGAGCAGGAGAACAGAGTTTGATGAGGACTTTAACAAAGCGGAGGCCACCGCATGATATAACCGTTTAGCGTCCCTACCTGTCAGGGAAACAAAATGATGTGTGGATTTTAGGATAATTATAGTCAGGAGCAGGGGATAATATATGAGATACATATTATATATAAAACCTATGAGAGAAACCTAGGCTAACTAGGACCCTAATCCTATAGCTAATAAAAATGCAGGTAGCTTGAAAATGTCAGCGTTGACATTGCTGTTGTCTTGTGGATGTAATAGACCTAGGCCAATATTCAAAGTGGAAACCAAGCCTTAAACCCCCGTCCCCCCTGGCCCCCAACTCAAAGCCCTATTTCTGCCACGGTAGCCTACATCATCAGTATGCGACAAAAACTATCGACTATCGCCTTAGTGCCAGTGTTGAGCACGTCCATGCTGTGTGTGTGTGTCTGTGCGTGCGTGCATGCAAGAGCTTGGTTTTTAGTCTCTTCATTATTAATTTAGCAATGTTTTTGTTTGCTTGTTTCTCTGACATGCGATCCTCCCTGGGGAATGCATTTTTAATGCTCCCCGTGAAAGGCGACACAGGCCACGCGGTTTTCCATGTGGCCAGTAGGTTACCAAAACACTGGACATTGTCGTCAGCTACCGCCTTTGTCACAGTTTGCACAAGCATGTCCAGGGAGCAGAATATACTGTATATTACGCACATCAATACTACTAATCCAGCAATATGCGAATCAGCAGGCAACTCACGATACGATATTGGCCACAAAAATGGAGTGCCGATATGATATGTATTGAGATTCTGTAAATATTAGGATTCTGATCATTGTGATAGGATATTATACACATTTTTGCGTGATTCTATCCTTTCTTCGGTTAAACATTGAGGTTTGGGCTTTATCAACACACAGAACAGGTGAATACGCTCCAGCGCCCTCTGTAGGACAGTACCATTTGCTCCCGCTAAGTTAACAATTACGGTTCTGGCTTTTACAAAAACAGCGATACAAGTATTGTGGAACCTACAATACTCATGGATTGTTTTCCCCCATCCGTTCCATAGCCTATGGCCGATTCCACTATAAGAGTCAGCCATAGGCTCTTAGTAGTACTATTGCCAGATGTTGCCTGCATGTTAACACTGGTAGTGATTAGAGGCTTACATTGTGGGGATATGTGTGTTTTGTGTAATTCCATTCTACTAGAAACTGTTGTGTGACTGACTGTTTGCGTCTGCCAATCCACTCAACGTGGATAGAGCTCATGTCAGATCAAGTGCATGTGTGTTATTCTTATTCCCCCCCAACAAATAACACAGACACACACACACACACACACACACACACACAGACACACACATACTATGTGACTCAAGTGGCTCTTGGAGACCAGAACAAGCTCCCTCAGGCTGCCTAAACTCCTAAATTAACTCCTACAAATGGCAGCATCACTGTGCTTTCACCTTACGGATTTTATGGATGACGATGTGTATTGTATCGTCTTTCTACCGAACAAGGCTTCAATTGCTGAAACAGATCATTGCATTGCTTTGTTCAGGGGGGTATTATGCTCGTGTCAAACATTCAACATGAAAGTGAATAATCATGTACTACACAAAACGGCATTTGGGTGCCACCAACGACTTTTCCGTCCCGACCAGCGACTTTGAAACGACAGATGCTCCTCCACTGCCGTGAGGGGCAGACAGTCTGTGCGTGTGGGACCCATGGTCGTGGCCGCTGTTACGCGTTGCAGAGAGGTGATAAGCACAGCACAACCTCTGAAATGTGGCACCCACCATAACTTGGCGCCGTCCGCACGATATCGCCTTCATCATCATCATCATCATAACAACTGCCTGATGAATTATGAAGCCCAGAAGCTGAGCATTGAAGGAGTGTGATTTACATGCAAGACGCTACTCTCGGCAGCAGCAGCAGCATATAGCAGGCAGCATATAGCAGACAGCATAACAGAGTCTGGGTATTCCTCAATGCTTTCCAAATCCAACCTCCCCCACTGCAGCCCCTGCCACAATAGAACCATGGGTGTCTGTCATTGAGTTGCAGTGGTTTGGCGCACACTTGGCTCAGACCGTGCTTCCTGCTTTCACTTCCCGTATTGGCAGACATAACTTTGAATTCTCTCTGTCTCTCTGGTGCCCAACCAATGGCTCTTCCCTATGGTGGTCTATGGTGACGCCTCTTAGTTTTCTCATGATGTAACATGTTGCGGGAGGTTGGGAGAATGATATCCTGGAACCAGATTCACTTTTCCACTTCATCCAAAAAAGATTCTGTACATGTCACTCTGCTTCAATCCATCGGGTGTATACGTGTGTTTTTCTCACATATCCTTTCCATCACCAAGAACTGTCTCATCCAATCAGCAGCCAGACGCCTCTGTCTCTTTCTCCCCAAGCACCCTGTCAGTCAGTCAGCCAGCCTGGCTGCCATGGCGATCGCCTCTTTGTCCGTCATCAGGACAACGCAATGTCTCTGCAAGCCATGACGACCAATGACTCTGGCTGCCATGACGAACAATGTCTCTGGCCACCATGACGACCAATGTCTGTCTGGCAGCCATGATGTCTGTGGCCACCACCACGGCCGTCTCCGTGTGTGTGTGTGCGTGGGTATATGTATGGGTGTGTGTGTGTGCGTGTGTGTGTGTGTGTGGGCCAGGCTGTGCTTAATCCACGCCTGGCTTAGCGAGGGCTGGTGCCACAGTGGTGGACGCTCCATCCGTCAGCTGGGTTCCAGGTCCTGGAACCCAGGACCTGTCCCATCCCTGTCCCATCCCCTTCATACCTGCTTCCTATGTCCCCCCCACCCCCCACACACACACACTCTCTTGCAATCATTTCTGTATTTCATGTGATCTCATTGGCTGTTGACCGCACTTGCCATAGCCTTAGTGTCTCTGGTGAGTGTGTGTGTGAGAGAGAGTGAGAGAGTATGTGTGTGTGTGTGTATGTGTGTGTGTGAGAGTGCGTGTGACTCAGCCTCTTTTCTCTCCAAGGTTGTTGCCTCTCCACACCCTGCTTTAATGCCAACCCCTCTCTCTCCCTCTCTCTCCCATTGCTCTCTCTCTCTCTCCCCCACTCTCTCTCTGCATCTCTCTTTGTCGCTCTCTCTTTAATTTACTCTCTGTTTTATCGGCCTCCTAATTGCAATCTCGTTCACCCTCCGCTTCTGTCTTCACATTCTCTCTCACCAACACAACACTGTGTATTGGAGCCGTGTGTACTACACAGTACTCTACAGTAAACAAATACTGCCAGAAAGAGAGAGAGAGAGAGACAGAGAGGGATGAGGAGTACGCAAATCATGTTTCACTTGAGACACTTTCCACAGCAGCAGCAGCACCCATGGGTGGAACTCCTTGGTGGAGAACGTATTAAGGGTCTCTCTGCGTGTGCCTCCAGCGATCCCCGTCTGCTGTCACCCCGCAGAATGGTCTGCTGCAGGTCTGCTGAATACAAGAAGTGGAACCCAATAATACACACGGCGTCTACAGTTGGAAGTGACTGCCAGTTTGCCGTAGCAGATGAGGCCTAACCCTAACCCTAGCCCCAGAAATAGTCAAGTAAAATGCATGCAGTATTGAGTCTACATTGACGAATGGGTAGAAATGATGAATATCTCATAGAGAACAAAAGTCACAGAGATACTGACTCAGAGAGCCAGAGAGAGAGAGAGAGAGAGAGAGAGAGAGCGGGAGAGAGAGAAAGTCATTCAATGCCCTGATTAAGTCTGTGTATGTGTGTGATTGTGTATGTGTGTGTGTGTGTGATTGTGTGTGTGTCTGTATATGCGTGTGTGTGTGTCTTTGGCAATGGAAAGTCGTTGCCTACTGAAATACTACTGAAATACAAGCTGCAGTGTGTGTGTGTGCATGCGCGCTCACCCTGGTTTACACTCTTCCTAATGAATAGGATGTGGTGTCCCCCCCCCCACACACACAGCCAGAGGTTCATGATTCTCAGCCCGGCTCTGCTGTCATGGCGATGAATCACACACCAAGGGAGCTCTTGAGTTTGATCGCCCGACATCATCTCCTGTTATCCAATATGGACACTCGTGTTGTGCTGCATTGGAATATATATACAGTATATATATATATATATACTGTATATATATATATACTGTATATATATATATATATATATATATATCAACATTCCATATGGTGTGTTTTGTCCTCACACTTCCCTGCTCTTTTAAGGGGGCAGTGAAGCCAACATGTGTATATTTTTGTTGTGATTATATGTCTTGGCTTCGTCGTCGTTCGGAGATGCACTTCAACGTCACAGCAGAGGGACACCGGCGGCGAGGTGTGTGTGCGTGTGGACGTGTGTGCATTTCATATACAAGATCGCTCATGATAACAACCTTCATACACAAATGACTTTGGCTTGTGTCGTAACCACGGGGATAACACGTCCACACCTCCCCTTCCTCAGGGGGTTCACTGATGTGGGGTCACGGTTCTGACTGGTTGTGTTGTTGTTGCGGTAAAGATTGAACTTGAACGTTATGTTGTGGTGATGGAGGACCGTGGTGGGATGCTGGCTGTCCACTGCAGTCATAGTTCACATGCCCAATCAGGTGATGCCCACCACCCCACCCCACCCCCCGGAGCTCTTAGCCAGAGCTCTCTCGACCATGCTGCTCTCTCTCTCTCTCATTCTCCCCACACAGACACAAGGTTAAACCTCTGATCGTGCAGTGTTGCTCCCTGTGGCTGTCTGTCTGCCGGTCATCCTTCTGTCTGTCCACCTCTCTGTTTGCCCGAGAGAGTGAGAGAGAGAGAGAGAGAGAGAGAGAGAGAGATAGATAGACAGAGAGAGAGATGCACCGTCCACCTGTCTATCTATTTGTCTGTCTGTCCCTCTGTCCCATCCTCCATTTTCTCTGACACACTCTCATTTCCTTTCTCATTTCCTCTTTTTTTTTTTATTCCCGTCGCAGCCGCCGCACACGGTTCTAGGATACTGTGTTGCTTTGCATGCCGCTTAACTTGCCCTCCTTCTCTCTCTCCCTCCCTCCCTCTTCAACTGGGTGTCTGCGATCCATTCCAGGCCCTTTCTTATCGCTCGATGACCCCCCCTACCTCCTCCACCTCCTTCACCTCCTTCCCTTTGTATTAATTCTCCTCCTTTAATGCATTCAAGTCATCTCCCTCCACCTTTCGTCTACACCCACTTCCCTTTCTTCTCTCTTTCTCTCTCTCTCGTTCATTCTTGGTCTGTGTCTCTCGGCCTCTCGCTCTGTCTCAGGACAGGGTCCCCATGCTAATGGTCCTTTGGAGCGTGTTGTTATGAGGCAGAGAGAAGCTATTGCACTGAGGAGTGGTCTGGCTGCCAAGGGCCCGGGACGCCCAGGACAACCCAGAGTGCTAGGCTTAGTGTTTGTTGACAGTGTGCAAATCTAGGGTGTGTGTCTCTCTCTCTCTCTCTCTCTCTGTCCTCTCTTTGGGTGTGTCAGACGGAAGCAGTTTACCACAGCATCTGTGTGTGTGTGTGTGTGTGTGTGTGTGTGTTTTTGATGATGTTTTTCTGTGCGTGTTACTGAAGGTCATGGCGATACAATGATGCACTCTTGTGTGTGTTGTACCTTGGCGCCTGTGACCCCCGGCAGTTGGTGTTGGGTGGGTGGGTGTGTGGGTGGGTGCGTGCGTGTGTGTGTGTCACAAACACACCCATGCTGATAGTGTTGGGTGGATCAGGGTGGATGCAGGGGTGGATGTTGAGGGCTCTGAATGATTGATGATGATGCTGATGAGAAGGGCCAAGGTTGGAGCAACGCATACACGCAGGAGGAAACAATGGCACATGCTTCGGTGACCTCCCACTCCCACACTATGGTGTCTCTTGACTTTATTGTTATTATTTATTGTGTCATCATATATTTCATTTATTAAAAAAACACAGCAGCAACGGTTTCCTTCCTACAACAACTAAAAGCAGCATGTTTACTTGTAGAAATAATCTGCACTATATACTCAATTCACAGTCATAACTAATGAATGTTCTCCTGAATTAACATGAGCTTGTTGTTGTACAACATGTCCGCCGGCCTTTTGACCCAGTTTGACGTTTTTCATTTCGTTCAACTCCCGGTCACGTTGTCATTCGCTGCTCTAAACTAAATATTGACGTATTGGTTCATAACCCCCATGACTTCATCCTCCGGCTATGCCGGACCGATTTTGTACATATAGATTTGATTTCCGGCTCAGTTATTTATCCAATGTGACTTACAGTGGGTGGGGTGTGGTTCTTGCAGACTCCAAAGTCCCAAAGGTATGTAAGCTGACTCATGCTAATGATGACAAGCTACACAGATAACGTATCAATGTTCTGCAAACAGACAAAGATGACACATTGATTACGAGACATATTCTTCCCGTGAAACAATTGGACCTTCTGTCGTCGATCGTCAAACCGATAGCATGGATCGTGGTTGATTCGATTCTCAAGACAATGCCAGGGCCGTCTGCTATATGCTATACTTTTGCATGCTTTGTTTTCGCTAACACCTCCCCCCCTCCCACCTCTGCTGGTCTTAGCAACAGCAAAGGTCACCTCACCTGGCTGCTTGCATTACAGACGTCCAGATGACATGATGGCATGCGCGCACAGATGGGGCCTGCATGCAGTGAACTTAATGCCCTTATGTTACAGGATATCAGCAGCAGCAGCCTGCCAGCCAGCCAGTAGGTCAGGCAGTTCTGTAATGACTGCGGATGCGACTCAACATCTGAAGTCCTATTGGGGTGTGGGGCGAGGATAATGATTTAAACGCCCGCCATGTGGTCTGTGTCACATAAACAATGTTTATGACTAATC
>OMOU01091606.1:0-10730 GCA_900312585.1 Malacocephalus occidentalis
GTGCTGCCAAACATAGAGAGCGTTTGAGCCGCCTGGGAGCGTAGATGGGGCATTGTGTCGGGGATGAAACGTGGAAACTCTGCAGCGCCCACAGACTCATATTTTGCCTTCAGTGTGTCACTATACTGGAGCTCGATCAGCTCCATTTGCAGGTTTGATGGTGCGCTTTCTACGTCAGCTGCAAATGGATTACTGAACAGTTCAAACCTGCTTTTTTGGGCTTCAAAATCGGCAAATCGCCGTGTGAAGTCAGCACCAGTATGCCGAGTTTTTCAGTAAACTGTCTAGTTGGGAAAACGGCGGCAGCGACCTGCTCTTTCATTGTTTGGCAGTGCGGGAAATGGCTCAAGTTTTCCTGAAGAATCTGCATCTCCCACAGGCGCAGCTTGGTTTTAAAAGCCCTCACTGTAGCGTACATGTCAGTGATGACATGGCCCCGTCCCTGAAGCTGCAGGTTTAGCACATTCAGGTGGCTCGTGATGTCACACAGAAACGCTACTTCACACAGAAACTTTTTATTTCGGAGCTCTGATGTGTCTTTCCCTTTGCTTTCCATGAACTCACAGATCTCCTCACGCAACTCAAAAAATCTTTCCAGCACCTTTCCCTGGCTTAGCCATCGCACCTCTGTGTGATAGGGCAAGTCACCATAGTCCGAATTGAACTCCGCCAGAAAAGACTTGAACTGGCAGTGATTTAAAGCTCTGCAAGTGACTGGCGGGTCTGGGTCTGGAGTCGACGTGCGGGGAGCCGTGCAAGTGACTGGCGGGTCCGGGTCTGGAGTCAACGTGCGGGGAGCAGTGCAAATGTCTGACAGGTCCAAGGGCCGGGTCTGGGTCCAGAGTTGACGTGCGAGTGTCTGGCGGGTCCGGGTCCGGAGTCGCCGTGCAATGTGGGATCTGTAGAGAATATACAGAGAGGACAGTGGAGTATATGCAGTACATGTACAGTACAGGGTATATACAGTTATGTACAGTTATGTACTTCAACTCAGCATTCAACACCATCATCCCCTCCAAGCTGATATCCAAACTCCTTCAGCTGGGTATCAACACCTCCCTCTGCAACTGGATAATGGACTTCCTCACCAACAGACCCCATTCTGTCAGACTGAATAACAACACCTCCTCAACATTCACCCTGAACACCGGTGTCCCACAAGGCTGCGTGCTGTGTCCTTTGCTCTACTCCCTGTTCACCTACGACTGCATACCCATGCACGGCTTTAACTACATCATCAAGTTTGCAGACGATACAATGGTCGTGGGCCTATCAGCTGCCTGCGGAGGGTGCACAGCATTGTCAAGGACAGCTCCCACCCCAGTCACAAACTCCTCGCCCTTCCTCTGGGAGGCGCTACAGATCCCTCCGGACCCAGACCAGCAGGTTCAAAGACAGCCTCTTCCCCAGGGCCGTCAATCTACTGAGTACCCCCACTATAACTACACTACAACATACACATATCACCATACATTATATCCTGTACTGTATATGCACTGTATATGCACTGTTCTCTCTGCATCTCTTTGCAGTTCCCACATTGCACGCTGACTCCGGACCCAGACCCGTCAGACACTTGCACGTCGACCCCGGACCCGGACCGGCCAGACATTTGCACGTCTACTCCCGGACCCGGACTCGGACCCGCCAGACATCTGCACTGCTCCCCGTACATACCCCGCTGTACACCCCAGTGTACAGGCACTACTGCGTATACCTCTGTCCATACTTGCATACCTCTATATTTATACCTCTAACATTTACTTTCTGTATATTCTTATATGCACTATAGACTCTGGATACTCTTATATGCACTGTAGATTCTGTATAGATTCTGTATATTCTTATATGCACTGTAGATTCTGGATATTCTTTTATGCACCGTTAACTCTGTATACTATTTGCACTATGGTTTCCGCACATTCACAAACTTGCACTGCTCCCTCACTGTATATACCCTGCTGTACACCCCAGTGTACAAGCACCACTGCGTATACCTCTATCCATACTGTACATACCTCAATGTATATCTCTACCTATTCTGCCTATACTCAATGTGTTGCATACATGTATAAATATTTATTCAGTCATTTAACCGCTACTGTCGCACTTTTGCTACTACCTTTGCACTTCTGGTTGGATGCTAACTGCATTTAGTTGTAGTCTGTGCATGTGTACTCTGTGCAATGAAAATAAAGTTGAATCTAATCTAATCTAATCTAATGTACAGATCTACCAACAATGGACAGGGATCCACTCTGACTATTTTTAAGGTAGGAACTACAACCAACTATTTACAATGTTGTGCGACAATATCAATAAACAGTGGTTCCGTAGACAGCACTGCTGAAGGCGGTACATTCCTTCTCAAAATAACTGCATTGGGTTTTGGCAGGGTTGCGTGTTGATGGTCCTGAGGTCCGGGACTCGGGTATGGGTAGCATCTTTTATGGCATTTCACTTGCGGTGAATGAAAGAAGGGCACGGTGGCACAGTCGGTAGTGCTGTCGCCTCACAGCTAGAAGGTCCTGGCTGTGAGGCGGGCTAGTTGGATACATTTTTGTGGTGTTTTGTTCATCTGGCCCCCGCTAAGTAGCATTGGGTCTGTTACGGCCCTCAACCTCAAATGAGTTTGACACCCCTGTTCTAGACTGAGACTTAGCGAAGGAGTCATTATACTACAGCATGGCTGGTAGTGTTTAAAAGGAAAACGAGATAGGCTACTTCATCCACAGGTTTAGCTTCCCTAGTCTAATAACTGATAATTAGGGCTACAAAACACATAGGAAGATCTTCTCTTACTACAAGATACAAATGTTTACATTGGTGGGGCAGTACACCTTTTGGGGTACAGGGACAAGCGGGAGAAGGGTGATGAAAGGATTGGTGCCTCAGCTTATCTTTATGACCTGCAGCTGCAAGCCACTGCAATTTCAGCTCACATCAAAAACAAGACAAATAACCAAGTAGTCAACAAATGATTGGCTTCACACATGGTGTGCAAATGGAAGTGAGGAATCTGAGGATCCTGGGGAACCATTTTGAATGGCTGAGGCCCTACACTCGGTCAAATAAACGGTGTCACATTACCTCTATACTTAGATCTCTTCACTGGCTTCCTGTGGCATACAGGATACACATGGTCACTCCTACTTACAGGTCAGGGCTCTGGCATACCCTCTGCCCTACGATCTGCTGACCCCATTGAGTCTTTCCAAAAGCAGCTCAAGACATTACTGTTTAGACAGGCTTTTGAATAAGCTGTTTGTGGAAGGTTCCACAATAATTTTCAGTGTTGTATTATCTTTTTATGATTTTTCTGTATCATCATTATCATCATCATTAAATTAAAGTCCTCGGAAAGCACATTGAGGGTACATACAATAATAGCAAACACAACTAAAATGAAATGGCAATGAAAGACAAATATATGGCTGTATTAATAAAACAAATACATTAAAAACAATTTGAATAAGAACAATTAAAATATTAACAGCAATGACAGTGAAAATCGATACGTTTAACAATTTAAACTGAATTGACTCAGTGGAACTATAGGATAGCTTAAAGATTTGTTGAAGCAGTATGAGGCTCACAGTAACAAAAAGCAGTTCTACTTAACTCTGTGCACATTTTTGGGACCTGCAGGGTCATTGAGAGCTACCAAGAGCTACCAACACTCCAAAAAAGCAGGTCTGAGAGATAGGGGGGAAACTTGTGCAAATGCTGATCCCTCCTCAATTAGAGAACAGGCAAGCCAGTTTTTTGGTAAAAAAGGCAATGGTCTATCTCCAGTTGATACATCTTAATGCGGAGTGATCTGCTGCATCTGATGTTTTGAGAGTGAAACTAGTTGCCTGCCCATAATGTCCCCGTAATCCAATACAGAGAGGAAAACTGCTTCAATGATTCTTTTTCTAGCAAAACATGCAAAGGAACATTTATTTCTAAAAAGAAAACCCAATTTCGGTCTCAGCTTTGACAGCAATACGTCAATATGGACTTTAAAATAAAGTTGTAATGTTGCACTCTCTTTATTATGGTGTACATGAATAGTGTCTGCACAGGAATAAAGGAATTGCGTAAAGATGGAAGTTTGTCTCACTGTTTGAGTTCAACCTCCAGATGAGAGACTTTAAAAACATAACATGGCAAGACTTACACACAGCCATCACCTTAGTAGACGACAGTTCATAAAAACAACTTACAACCCTGTCCGATGACCAAATTCCTTTTCCAGTTAAAACGTATAGATAAAAAATGGCCAGCATTGAAGAAGTGTATCATAAAAAATAGCCTAAAACTGGACAGAAAAAACTGGATAAAAGCCAAAGATTCTGACGGGTACCGATAAAATGTAATTTAACTTACTTAATGATTGTTAAGTAGCCTAAGCATTCCAGAGCCTTCTTGTAAGCTGGCTGTGAGGAGAGGATCAACATCTATCATTCTCTCCTGCTCCATATGCGAGGTATTGGGCACCAGGGGTGTCAGGTGCAGCCGCTGGGCAACGTGTACACTCAGCACATGGTTGATCCCACAGAGATGATGCAATCTCAAGTTGTCGGCACATTGCAGATATGTATAAGCATAAGAATACACTATACATTTTGGAATATCGTTTTTTTTAAAGGTAATTTGTTACCTCTTTTACTTATGTGTAAAAGAATTATAGGAAGCTGACACAGACACAAAGCACAGACACAGACATAAAGCACTGCAGTTTGTCATGCAGACAGCAGCGTGTCCGGACGATTATTGAGTAGGTGGCGCTGGTGGCTCGGTGGCATTTCGCTCATCTCTCTATGTCTCACTCACGTCTCTGAATCACTTGTTTCAAATAGAGATCAGCCCGTTCCTAGAGAGCTGAAATCAGCTTGTGAAGTGGGACAGGTGGCCAGTAAGTGTTTCATGCAGTTGTGGCTCTGCCAACACAACACATGTCTGGGATGTGGCCCTTCAGACAGGAGCTTTTCTTCTTATTAAAGTCTGTTCTTGATATGAGAAATTATGTTACTGACAGATAGAACACAATCCCTGGTATGATCCTAGAGGTTTGACCTGTATATACAGTATATACTCCTAGAGGCATGGCATTATAAGCAACAGCAAGCCAGGGACTTTGACAACCTGGTGGCCATATTGGAAGATGGGAGGAGGAAGTATGTGTGCTGCCCTTATCCAGGATAGGCAGCACATCTACATATTATCCACAGCAAGCAATTGGAAATGACAATCAAGTAAAGGTGTAATGGTGTCCTCTCACATTAGTCACAAGCGAGGACACTCGCAACCTCTTTGTCGCAAGTCACTCCATGAAGTATAGCCTACCGTACATCTGCTTGTTTTTAATGGCTATAAACTCACCAATATTGCAGCTCTACAGACAGCTTAGGTCATTCTCTTAGGTCATGTATGTGCATGCCCTTTCCCAAAAATCAACGTGATTACTTTTTGGCACTTTTCCACTACGTGGTACCAGCTCAACTCAACGCATCTCGACTGGACTAGCCTCAAGCTTGCTTTGGTACCTGCTCATTTTCCCCTACAGATGTATCATCAATGTTGCTCCTCATCACAGCAAGAAGGCAGAAGAAATCTGTACTGTAAATCCCATCGTTGCTGTGTTTTTATTGTGACTTGAGAGACGTATCTGTCAGCTAGAGGAGGAAAAGTTAGCATCCATAGAAAATACGGATACACCAGAGAAAGTAGAGAGGAGGCCTGCCAGGCGGCCTCATAGCGCTAGCATTATTCCGGGGGGAAAACGGGAGTCATAGTTACGTGTAAAGTTAGTATTTGATATATTTGATATGAAATGGAAAAATAAAGCAGCCACAGCTTTTTGCTTTTTTATAATGATGATGTGTTTAATGTTGTCCTCTCACACACACCTGCTGCTATCTCTTTCCTGACTGTGTCTCTCCTGCTCTACTCATGCAGGCTGTCTAGTCTTGCTGAACAATGTTTTCTTCCCCTGTCTTCACTGTTAGTTTAGCAAGTTGTTAACTCAGCTGTCTTTCGAGGCATAACAAGTAAGCTTTGACAGCTGTGCTGTTTAATGCTGTGACTACAAGTTGGCTAGGTCATTAGCTGCCAATATAAAATAAGACCATTCGTTTTTGATGAAAGCATTGTGTAAAGATTGTTCTGCACACCAGGTAGTCCATTTATCAAAAACGCACTTAATGTCACTTAACCATGCTAACCCCTAGTAGCTGGGAGGTTAGTGGTATAACACAATACTGCAAGCGCATGGTAAACATATATCAATACAACTTGGTTCTTGGTTAGAATGTAACTGAATTTACTAGATGGAGGGTAGTCACTTCCATACCTTACATAACCCTGTAAACAAAACATGCACATGGAACACATTTTTTTCTGTAGGTTGAAATTATTATATCTGCAACAAGAGGCAGGCTAGCCCCTGCCATACATAACATACATCTGTAAAAAATATAAACCACTTTATTTACGTAATATATACTTACTATATCATTGTAGCAATTTCTCTACCACAATGTCACGTTCCTTGGCTTAGTTCAGGGTCTTGACCTGGAGGGAGACTGATGAGGGAGACTGATGCAAAAACAGCTTTTTATTATTAAAATTGGCTTACCAAAGGACTACATCTTTGGGTTTCAGAGTTGGCCGCGTGTTGGACCCTAGTCAAGCTGACAGCTGACTAAGACCCTGACAGCTGCGTCAATCTGTGTCAAGCGGGAAAGAAAATCAGCCACGATCATCTGCATCCCAGGCCTATGGACCACCTGAAAGCTAAATACCACCATGTGATCTGCATGTTGGTCTCCTTCATGCAAGCCTCTCACCTTCTCAAATGACACTGTGTGGCCCACTGGACCAAATCTGAGGTACCCTTTCGGATGAGTTCGGTCAGAGGCCTGGCCAGGTCTACGAAGGCGGGGATAAATCGCCTGTAATAGCCAGCCATCCCTAAGAATGCTCTCACTTGCTCTTTCATCTCAGGCCACGGGCAGGCTGCTACCACGTCCATTTTATTCAGGTGCGGATGCACCTGTCGGCCCCTCAAGTGGTACCTCACATACTGTACCTCCCTCCGTCCAATTACACACTACTTCGGGTTGGCCGTGAGCCCTGCATGCCTCAGCGACTCGATGACAGCAGCCACCCTGCTATGAATAAAGATTGTCCAGATAGGCCGCAGCATATTCCATGTGGGGTAGCGGCACTCGATCCATGAGTCACTGGAATAACCGGGGCCACGAACAACCCGGATTTCTGCTTGGACTTGTAGATGAAGGAATCTGCCAGTAGCCCTTCCAGTGGGGAAAGAAAATGAGCCGTGCCTCGCATGGTCCAGGATGTTGGCGATCCGAGGCATTCCTTCTTCCATAGTTCCATAGGGGGTTGAGGTGATAGACCTGTGCGCCACCTCGTAGTCAATGTCCCTCCACTTGCTATGTGACCACGAAGGGTCCTTGCCACTTCACAAGTAACTTTGAGCTGGAGGTGGGGAGCAATACAAGTACTTTATCTCCCAGTCTGAATTGTCTCAGCCAAGTACCTCTATTACACAGGTGCTGCTGACGCTCTTGGGCCTGCAGCAAATTCTCCCTTGACAACTGCCCCAGTGAATGACTCTCAGGTCTATGATGTACTGCACTTCACTATATTTGTGCACAAACTTGGGCAGCATGGACTTTAACGTCTTGTTAAACCACTCCACTAGCCCATTGGTTTGTGGATGGTACACATTGTTGCGAATTGACGTGATCCCCAATAACGTTCACGGAGGGTGCGTGACATGAATGCGGTGCCTTGATCCGTCAGAATCTCTTTCAGAATTCCAACGTGGGAGATAAATTGGAACAGAGCCTGTGCTACACTCTTCACCAAGATGGAGCGTAGAAGAACTGCCTCCAGGTACAAAGTTGCATATCTACGATGACTAATAAAAATAGATACCCCCGTGCATTACAGGTTTGTCGATGCTTTAGCCAAGTGATGGAGAATTGTCGGACATTTCAAACACAGTCCAGTAAACACAGCAGAGCTGGTAAAGTTCAGCAAGCCTCTCATGGGCACGAAGAGGAATCACTCATCCAGGATGGACCAACGCACTGGAATTCAACTCTCGAGATGATAAAGTGGGTCAAACACAACAAAGACCCACTGAAGGCAATGCTGCTGCAGCAGAAGCACAAGTTAACCATGCTAGCCTCAGCTGAATATGAGGCTGGCTAAGTTGGAAACACTGCTGGAGCCATGCAGGTAAGGTGATTTCCCTATCCTGCATGTGGATACTGCTGGCTGTAAAACAAATTGCCCTCCGGGGATAATAAAGATAACCTTGCAACTTGAACCTTCAATTTCCATATATTAAATCCAAATTAGTATAATATATTATTGTATTTTGACTGAGATGCTTAAGAATAGGGAACCTGCACCACAGCCCTCCAAAGGGGGAATGGGATCTGAGCCACCAATGAAGAAGATGGACCTCCTACTGATGGAGTCAGACAAGTACTCTAGACAGGTATAGGGCAGAACCCAGTGTCAGCATAGAGGCATGTCCACTACAGTGGTGGCACACAAAGGTGCCCATGCTAAGCTGGCCCATAAGGCACAATGGTACTTGTGCCATATGGTGTAGGGCCTCCGCAACACTGGTTCCCCAAGATCCTCCATTCACTGCCAGTTCAAACCTTGTGCTGAGTGAATCCATGGCAACATCTACTATTATGTTGCCATGTTTTCCACGGATATGAAAGACTACCCCCGGTCTAACCACCAGGGGGCAGCAACTCGAAACCTGTCATTTGGCCCCGCCCCTACCACGTCTCCCAGAAGGAGAGGCCAAGGGTCCGCCCAGTGATGTCGATCATGCATCACCTAGTCTATATCAACACAGACGCGACGTCTGGCTCTGGTCTTCCCTTCAGTCTTTGCTCTCTCACGGCGACGGATCCAATTTGGATCAGGCGCTCTGCCTCCTGCCCCACCAAGGGGCACTCCGGTCGTCGTGAGTTTGGGTCCTTCACCCTCGATCCTACGCATTGTGTGAGGGTAATTACCCGGTTAATAGACACAAAAAGCTAAGTTTGAGGACGAAGTACCTCGTTTGTTTTGACTCTACCAGCTCCAGCTGTAGATTAGATTAGAGTAGATTCAACTTTATTGTCATTGCACAGAGTACACATGCACAGAGTACAACAAAATGCAGTTAGCATCCAACCAGAAGTGCAAAGGTAGTAGCAAAAGTGCGACAGTAGAGCAGTTAAATGACTGAATAAATATATATACAGTACATGTACGCTATACATTGAGTATTGGCAGTATAGGCAGAGATATACATTGGGGTATGTACAGTATGGACAAATGTATACTCAGTGGTGCTTGTACACTGGGGTGTACAACATGGTATATACAGTGAGGGAGCAGTGCAAGTGTGTGAATGTGCGGAAACAATAGTACATAGAAGAGTATACAGAGTCAGCGGTGCATATAAGAATGTCCAGAATCTACAGTGCAATTAAAAATATACAGAGTCTGTACAGAATCTACGGTGCATATAAGAGTATCCAGAATCTATAGTGCAAACAAGAATAAGAGTATCTATACAATAGTATCCAGGGTCTATAGTGCCTAAGAGTATACAGAATCTACGGTGTGCGAGAATATCCAGAATCTACAGTGCCTGTGAGAATATACAGTATCAACGGTGCATATAAGAATGTCCGGAATGTACAGTGCAAGTAAATGTTCATAAATATAGAGGCATGCAAGTATGGGCAGAGGTATACGCAGTAGTGCTTGTACACTGGGGTGTACAGCGGGGTATGTACGGGGAGCAGTGCAGATGTCTGACGGGTCCGGGTCCGAAGTCCGAGCGCAAATGTCTGAAGGGTCCGAGTCCGGGTCTGAGTCCTGAGTAGACATGCAGATGTCTGACGGGTTCGAGTCCGGGTCCGAGTCCTGAGTAGACGTGCAGATGTCTGACGGGTTCGAGTCCGGGTCCGAGTCCTGAGTAGACGTGCAGATCTCTGGCCGGTCTGGCCGGTTCGTGTCCCGGGTCGACGTGCAAGTGTCTGACGGGTCTGGGTCCAGAGTTGGCGTGCAATGTAGGATCTGCAGAGAGAACAGTGGAGTATGTACAGTACATATACAGTGCATATACAGTACAGGGTATAATGTATAGTGTATAGTGATATGTGTACAGTGTAGGGTAGTTATAGTGGGGGTACTCACCGGGGTGAAGAGTTCAGTAGATTGACAGCCCTGGGGAAGAAGCTGTCTCAGAACCTGCTGGTCCGGCTCCGGAGGGATCTGTAGCGCCTCCCGGAGGGTAGAAGGTTAAAGAGTTTGTGGCTGGGGTGGGAGCTGTCCTTGGCAATGTTGCGCGCTGTTCGCAGGCAGCGCTAGCGCCCCGTTAGCTCGATGGCGCTATCCCCGATAGCGCCCCGATGCTGCTGTTGAGCCAGGTTTCGGTGAAAATTATTATATTGGAGGTAGAAATCCATTTGTGGGTTGCAATCCATAGTTGTAGCTCGTCCATTTTGTTCACCAGAGATTGGATATTGGCGAGGAAAACGCTGGGAAGAGCGAGCCGGTAAGGGGTCAGCCTTAGCTTAGTTCTCAGTCCTCCGCGCTGCCCCCGTATTTGTTTACGATCCTTACGTCGTCTGTGAGCCCTCGTCATCGGCGGGGCCAGGTTAGAGAGCTCCGGTGTCCCGGTGACATCAGGT
>OMOU01091610.1:0-10964 GCA_900312585.1 Malacocephalus occidentalis
AGGAGCCCCCCACGGCCGCCGCTCCTCCTCCTCCTCCTCCCTGGGAATGTGCGATGTAGCGAGCCACCTCTTCCTCGCTCACAAACTCGGCCAATATGGTGGTGTTACCCAGAACGCACCTGCGGAGGGAACATCACTCAGTTCATCCTAATCAGAATTTTACAATCAGCTTTAATGACCTTCGTTTTTCCACAACAGCGAATGTGCTGTTGTGGAATTGGTGCATACAATTGAACATCAACCTGGAAGTAATCCCAGTTCGTCAAGCCTAAGTCCAGTTAGTGAAGCCCAACTAAAAGGAGATGACTCACATATGCAGTGCACTCTGGGCCTTGGCCGCCTCCTGCTTGGAGCTGTATCTGATGAGGGCGGAGCCGTGGGTCAGGCCCAGGTGGAAGGTGAGCAGGGGGCCGTGCTGCATGCAGATGGTCCTCAGTGTGGAGCCATCAATCTGGAGTTACCGCAAAGACACCAAGTTACCCTGATAACCCGACTAACCCTGATAACTCCGATAACCCGACTAACCCCCAACCCTACTAATCCTGATAACCCCGAACCCTATTAACCCTGATAACTCCGATAACCCGACTAACCCCCAACCCTACTAACCCTGATAACTCTGATAACCCGACTAACCCTGATAACTCAGATAACCCGACTAACCCCGATAACCCGACTAACCCCCAACCCTACTAACCCTGATAACTCCGATAACCCGACTAACCCCCAACCCTACTAACCCTGATAACTCTGATAACCCGACTAACCCTGATAACTGATAACCCGACTAACCCCGATAACCCCCAACCCTACTAACCCTGATAACTCCGATAACCCGACTAACCGTGATAACCCCGATAACCCGACTAAACCCCAACCCTACTAACCCTGATAACTCCGATAACCCGACTAACCGTGATAACCCCGATAACCCGACTAAACCCCAACCCTACTAACCCTGATAATTCCGATAACCCGACTAACCCCGATAACCCGACTAACCCTGATAACTCCAATAACCCGACTAACCCTGATAACCCGACTAACCCTGATAACTCCGATAACCCGATTAACCCCCAACCCTACTAACCCCTACAACCCTACTAACCGCGTGTGTCCCGCGTGTCCCGTGTGTAGCGCGTGTCCCGCGTGTGGCGTGTGTCCCGCGTGTAGTGCGTGTAGCGTGTGTACCTGTGGCGTCAGGTTACTGAGGACCAACCAGCAGCTTCCTCTGGCGCTGCCATCGCTCCACGTGCTGAACGCTAGGAGCAGACAGTCGTTAGATCACTGTAGCGCCGACACACAGCTACGGCCCCTACACGTAGCCACCCCCCCTACACATGATCCCACCTGGAGGCCTTCTGTAGCCACGCCCCCTACCTGTCTGAAGGCATTTTGTAGCCATGCCCCCTACCAGTGTCCTGTGCTTTCAGGCCAGTTTAAAATGTGAAACACAAGCCGCCATCTTTGATTTGTGGGGGAAACATTTGGGGTTTACCATTGGTGGCTGAGCTCCACCCCCTGGCAGCCAACCGTGGGGCTCCCCCGGACCAGGAAGAAGGAATCGGCTGCTTCTGATTGGCTAGTCCTGGCGGGGGGCGGGACAGCTGGTTCTGACTGCTGCGACTCGCAGCCCTCCAGGGTTTGTTGTGTCCGATGGGCTCTGGGGGCCAGCTGGCCTTGTAGTCCGGGTACTTCACTGGCAGGGAGACACAGGGTTAGGGCTGGGAGACTCATCAAATGGGATTTATTACAACTATGAAAATAAAATGAACGAAAAAACTATTATTGTGCTACATTCTGTTTCATGCTCCATGCATTCCTACGCTTGGTGCTGCTCAGTCGCAGTCCACGGCTCTTCGACCGACAGAGCGGGGTCTCTCCTTCTCCTCAGGCAGGAGTTGTGCGCGCGCTACCGGTGCTGTGCGCGCGTGACCGGTGCTGTGCGCGCGTGACCGGTGTTGTGCGCGCGTGACCGGTGTTGTGCGCGCGTGACCGGTGTTGTGCGCGCGTTACCTGTGTTGTGCGCGCGTTACCTGTGTTGTGTGTGCGTTACCTGTGTTGTGTGCGCGTTACCTGTGTTGTGTGTGCGTTACCTGTGTTGTGTGCGTTGCTGTCTGAGGCACTGTAAGGCCAGGCACCAGGTGAAGGCAGCAAGGTGTTCAGGGGGGGGGTAGAATCTGCACAACACAGAATCACCCTGTTTACACAAACATGTTTACCCACACCAAGGTTCAGGAAATATAATAGATAATAGCTATAATCTAATTAATAGAAGAAATCTACTTCCTGTGTTGTTGGTAGTTGCTCGGGATTGATTTGACTTTTCGACAGCAGCGCCAATTGTAAATATAAAAGGTAACTATACAGTATAACTTGGTACAAAATAGGACACTTGAGTACAATACAGCACTATATACAAGACACACCAGAAGTTACTGTAGAGACCCCGTCACTACACCAGAGGGGTGAGCCTACTCACCGGCATTATCTTGTAGTAACTGGTGGTCGGAGTCGTTGAGGTTCGGGGAGCTGGTGTTGCCCATCATGCTCCCCGGGGTCATGTAGGGGTCAGACTCTGGGTCAACTCGGTCGATTCCCTTCCAGGGCACACCGGGCTGGAACTCTGCAGGGGATGAAGAGCCGTGATTGGCTGAGGGTGGTCACATGCCAAAATCCCCGGAATTTACAAAACAACCAATCATTGGTCTCGGCACCCGAGGCATTTACCTGGAGGCCAGCTGGTGGTGGAGGCAGGCTTGGAGACCATCTTGTTGCCAGGGGTACGATGCCAGTTGTCTCCCAGGCCGTCTCCGGCCATGTCATACTGGGAGTAAGGGGGCATCTTCATCGGAGGGAGGGGCCCTGAGAGATGCAGAGTTCTCCTATCAGGCTGACACAACCTTCCTTGAGGATGAATGCATGTGATGCATCATGGACGTTTGTGTCTACAATCACACACAGGGAATCTCTGTCCCGTCTGGACACACACAACTCACAATCACTGTGCAACCACAAAACTTTATTTAAATAAGAGTCTGTAGTTTAACAGAAAAATAAAAAGGAAATAAAGGGATGCTTGTCGCCCCTTCATTATTTTAGTAATGGTATTCTACCAATTACTCCATCGGTTAATCGAGTAATCTGATAAGAAATACATACTAAATTCATCATTATTGCTTAAATTGCAATAATATCTGGCAACTCAAAATGTGTTTTTGAATTGAATTTCAAATGACTGACTTCAAATGATTTAACGTTCAGAAAATAATGACAGCTCAGCATAGCATGAGCCTACCTTCTTGAAAGGCTCTCATTTAATGGGGCAGGAAGGTTGGAACAAACAAAGCCTTATAAAAGGACAGTTCCGGCCCTGGATTATGATTGGCTGAGCCGCATTCGATGTCATGGTAAAATACTGTAAGCCACACCTATGACAGCATTACATCAGTACTACTGCGCCAAACAGTCAACACATGGCACACATTCTACGCTACGACCCCAATCGTATACAGCAGTCATGATGCGTCTCAATCAGGGTTCCTACTGCAGATTAACAAACACATTTTTTCACCTCATGGTGGCTCATTGGGAACTATTTAAAAACAGGTGCTCTATGTGCACAGGGCTTTATCATCCATGAAACACAGCTGGCTGTATACCAGTAGGTATATGGATTAAACACAGCCAGTCTTTGTCATAGAAAAATGGTCTTTGACAAACATTTTTCATCAGTAAATTTACACTGACCTACCGGCCTGACCCACTGACCTACCGGCCTGACCCACTGGCCTACCAGTCTGACCGCAGCTTGGGGGGCAAAAGAAACAAGCACATAAAAAAAAGTGACCCTACCATTTTTGTGGAGAATGCTCTCGGGGGGGGCGGGTTCCGAGGGGGCGTGGCCTTCCATCATCCACTTAAAGCGAGACTGCTGGGTTCCCAAGTCCTTCACGCCCCCCCCCATGTCCAGACCAGACAAGTTCACCCCAGAGCCAAACCCTGGGACCAAAGCAAGACGCACAAGAGGGGAACATCAATTTAAATAATATTAGTTAAACTAGTTTCTGTGAAGCCAGTTAATAGTGTTGTGATTGCCTTATACTGTTAAAACTGAAAAGGTTTGAGGCTCGATCCCCAGCGGCCATACGAGTCTCCTGCCTCCTCAATGACGTCATGTCACCTTCAGCATATGGAAGCTTTGATTACAAGCGTGACTCCGTTCCTGCCGTCCAACATGCAGGTCAGGAACACGCAGAGCCCACCACTCACCAGAGTAGCCTCCATGGGCTTTGGGATGCATGTCGGCCGCTGAGCCTCCGAGGCCGGTGTGGCCGAGGGCCTCTGCGCCGGGGAGCTTGGGCACGCCCACCGCCACGCCAAGGTGGGAGGGGGACAGCTTGGCTCCGCCTACACCAGCTGCCTGCTGCTGGCGGAACACAGCCATGACCCGGGCCAGCTGGGGAAACACTCATATTATAGCCAATGACTCATATTAATACATGTACAATTGCAAGAAAAAGCATGTGAACCCTTTGGAATTACCTGGATTTCTTCAAAAATTGGTCTTAAAATGTACAACAATAGACAAACAAAGTCACAACAATAGACAAACTGTCTGCTTAAACTAATACCACACCAACAATTATATGTTTTCATGTTTTTATTGAAAACGGCATGTAAATATTCACAGTGCAGGGTGAGCCCCTAGGCTAATGACTTCTCCAAGAGCTAACTGGAGTCAGGAGTCAGCCAACCTGGAGTCCAATCAACAAGAGGTGATTGGAGGTGTTGGTTAAAGCTGCCCTGCCCTATAAAAACACACCAAGTTTGCTATTCCCAAGAAGCATCGCCTGATGTGAACCATGCCTCGCACAAAGGAGATCTCAGAAGACCTACGATTAAGAATTGTTGACTTGCATGAAGCTGGAAGGGGTTACAAAAGTATCTCTAAAAGCCTTGATGTTCATCAGTCCACAGTAAGACAAATGGTCTATAAATGGAGAAAGTTTAGCACTGTTGCTACTCTCCCTAGGAGTGTCCTGTGATGATGACTGCAAGAGCACAGTGCAGAATGCTCAATGAGGGGAAGAAGAATTCTAGAGTTCATGGGAGGACACCACGGAGGAAGCACGTTTGAAGTTTGCAAAAGAGCACCTGGATGTTCCACCGCACTACTGGCAAAATATTCTGTGGACAGATGAAACTACAGTTGAGTTGTTTGGAAGGAACACGCATCACTATGTGTGGAGAAAAAAAAAGGCACAGCACATCAACATCAAAACCTCATCCCAACAAGTATGGTGGGCATCATGGTTTGGAGCTGCTTTGCTGCCTCAGGGCCAGGACAGATTGCCATCATCGACGGAAAAACGTATTCCCAAGTTTATCAAGACATTTTGCAGGAGAACTTAAGGCCATCTGTCCACCAATTGAAGCTCAACAGAAGATGGGTGATGCAACAGGACAACGACCCAAAGCACAGAAGTAGATAAACAACAGAATGCCTTCTGGAGTGGCCCGGTCAGAGTCCTGACCTCAACCCGATTGAGATACTGTGGCTTGACCTCAAGAGAGCGATTCACACCAGACATCCCAAGAACATTGCTGAACTGAAACAGTTTTATAAAGAGGAAGGGTCCAACATTCCTCCTGACCGTTGTGCAGGTCTGATAGGCAACTACAGGAAACGTTTGGTTGAGGTTATTGCTGCCAAAGGAGGGTCAACCACTTATTAAATCCAAGGGTTCACATACTGTTTCCACCATGCACTGTGAATGTTTACATGGTGTGTTCCAAGTTATTATTTTAGCTGGAACCTGAATTCTGTTCAAGGATTAATTAAGTGTCATCTGATAAGTTTAATGAAACAAAGACCTCTAAAGATCGTAAAGTTTGCTAAATCCTGATGGTGGGTTCACCTGCTGGGGATCGGCCTGCTGGCGCTGGAGGTTCTGGGGGAACTTCCTCTGGTTCTGAAGCAGCTGCTGGGGGTTCTGCTGCTGCTGGAGGAGGAGCTGGTAGGCCTTAAGGAAATTATGCAAGGAAGGAAAGAACCAAGGGAGGAAAACCCAGGAAACAAAAGACCAAAGAACAAAGGAGACAGAGGGAGAAGGAACAAAGTATTGTGTGAAACCCCAGGGTGAACCCCACCTAGTGGAGGCGAGGTTCCACCATCAGGGTGAACCCCACCTAGTGGAGGTGAGGTTCCACCGTCAGGGTGAACCCCACCTAGTGGAGGTGAGGTTCCACCGTCAGGGTGAACCCCACCTAGTGGAGGCGAGGTTCCACCGTCAGGGTGAACCCCACCTAGTGGAGGCGAGGTTCCACCGTCAGGGTGAACCCCACCTAGTGGAGGCATCAAGACACCAATGCAAACTTTGCTTGGAGGTTCCCTTACCGGCCATATTCCACTAAGCCATCCTAATATATAATAATAATAATAATAATACACTTTATACAGCACAATTCCTGCATACGATGCACCACACAGTGCTTAATAAAAGAGCAGATAATCATAACATTTGTGATAAAACAATACAGACAAAATAAAATTGAGTTAAAACAGCAGGATGAGCCAAGATGAAACTACCATCAGGTAAAAAACACTTGGTAAGTGTATGAAAGCAATGGTAAAAAGATGTGTCAAGTTTTCATTTAAAAGTGTCAACACATGTAAAGACTTTGGCAATATTCCTTAAATTATAGGACACTTTCGTCAAATTTCTGATGTGACATTCAAAATGGAGGTCAGAGTCAATGATAACACCAAGGATTTTGACTGCAATCAAGTCGTTGATAGAACTGTAATCATTTGAACTTACAGAGATATATAGCTGGGTATCATCTGCATAGTTATGGAAATTGATGTTGTGATTTCTGATAATATTGCCGAACGGTAACATGTACAAGCTGAAAAGAATTGGGCCCAAGATAGAGCCCTGCGGTCTATAGTGTTGGATGGCCACATAGAATTTGCGAACAGTTAAGACCTGAACTATTTAAGAATTGTGCTTGAGAGACCCACCAAGTGTTCAAGTCTGTCTAGCAGAATATCATGTTCTACAGTGTCAAATCTGAGATCTAACAGGACAAGCAGAGAGCCTTTTCTCATCAGTGTTCAATCTTAGGTCATTCACAACTTCACTGATGTAAAGAAGTGCATGGTGCATTTAAGTTTTGGGGTAACAGTTTTGTGGGGTAGTGGCGTCTGTGTTTAGCCAGGTTTCAGTTAAAAATATGCAGTCAAACTGATGTTCGAAAATAAGATCATTCATTAAAAATTGATGAGGGACCTGATGTTTAGAAGTGCCATTTGTAGATGTACTGTCTTGCTTTGGTCTGTAAGTGGTTGACAACAGTCACTGGATGCAGGGATGCATACAAGGTTGTTAACATTTACCCCACCGTGATATAGGTGGGGTTTAGATCTAGAAGAGATGGTCTATGGGGTCTTTTAGTTCCACGGACTGGAATCGGGCCGGTATTGCGGTCCCCTATTATAAAAAGCAGTGTCAGGAATAAGAACTGATGACCAATGAGGAGCGAGTATGGAGAGCAGGTGTTGGTGATGGTAAACAGTCATGCATGTGGGCGAGACATCGTACATGTGTTTCATGATGCCTTGCATCAAATATCACTTATAATCGTTTTTGGAAGGTCTGTAATGGTGGCACTGGATGGAGGTCTCACCAGCTGGAACTGGATGTGGGGAGGGTAGATACTGCTGAGCATGGCCACCTGCTGGGGGGAGAGCTGGGGGGGGAAGGCACCTCCCCCCAACCCCGACATCCCACCCACTCCTGCGCTGGGAGGCGCCAACTGCTTCAGCATGGAGCCTGGTACCTACAGAGAGAGAGAGCGAGAGCGAGAGAGCGAGAGACAGAGACTCATTCACTGAACATTCTGAAGAGTACTTGTGGAAATGTGTGCAGCCGAGTGACGTAGGGACCTGCGGTGATAGGAACTGATGTGGTGCTCGTATCCCTGGAGAGGGGTTCCCAGGCGGGTGCCTGGACTGGGGCATGCCTCCTCCACCGAGGCCAAACATGCTGTGACTGCCCTGGGATGGGACAGCAGAAACATTAGATTAGAGACTGAGAACACTAAGCATAGACAGACAAGGTCCAAGCCTAACACGGGTTATATCAGAACACTTTGCCACATGCAGGAAAGTTGACTGCTGAATACCTTTCTTAAATAAAACCGTATTTACGCTCAGAGGCTCCTTCAGCTCTCATAACAGCCAGATCAACCTGTTGTCAGCACCAGCCGACCCCAGCTGCCCATAGGTACCACCTTGCTCCACCTAACCATGAAAGTACCAGGTGGTGACAGGTCTCCACCCTGCTCCACCTAACCATGAAGGTACCAGGAGGTTACAGGTCTCCACCCAGCTCCACCTAACCATGAAGGTACCAGGTTAGAGGTCTCCACCCTGCTCCACCTAACCATGAAATTACCAGGAGGTTACAGGTCTCCACCCTGCTCCACCTAACCATGATCCTATCTCTGTGTCTAGAGGTGCTTGCTCACCAGCCAGCTCCTCATCACCACGGACTAATTAAAAGCCCTTTGGGGGCTAGGGTTAGGGTGTGTCATAATCATATGGCCTGAAAAGCCCTTTGAGATTGTGACTAGGATTAAGGGCTAAACATATACAACTGACTGTTTATGAGAGTGGCTACAGTGCAAGGTGGGACACATAAAAGGAGCCCAATTGGGATCTTACTTGTCTAAGGGGGACAGTGTGGTTGTAGAGGGGGTGAGACTTGAAGACAGTGGGCGGAGAGTATAGAGAGCCATGACCCTCCTCCCCAAGGTACCAGTCCTGATTCGTCAGTGACAAGCCAATGGGAGCGGCCAATTTGGGTGATGGGTGGGATTGGGGTGAAAAAAGGTAGAGTTGAGGACAGGAGGGGGAGGGGTAAAGACATTGAGATGAGAAAGGAAAGCCAAACAAACAAGACAACAAGAGTTAAGTGGACCAAGCAGAGACAAGACGGAAGACATGAACCCGTACTCCACAAAAATCTACCTTGTCGTAGTAGGTCCCAGCTTCGCCCGGCCCCGCCTCCTTGGGGCCAGGCGAGCGGTAAGGCATGCTTCCTCCGCGGACACCTTTCCTCAAGTCTCCGTTGAAGTCGTTCATTCCCATGGTCCGCTTCTCAGCTTCCATTTTCTTGTCTGGGCCAGCCCCGGGTGCGAGGTCCATGCTGCGGATGCTGGGATCATCACCCTGGGGTTAGGTAAAAATGAATTGGATTGCATTTATATAGTGCTTTTATCCAAAAAGCTCTACAGTTGCCTCACATTCACCCATTCATACACCATTCACACACCGATGCAAGGTAACAACCAACACGTCAGGAGCAGGTAGGGTTAGGTGGTGTCTTGCTCAGGGACACCTCCACACTTAGCTAGGGGGAGCAGGTAGGGTTAGGTGGTGTCTTGCTCAGGGACACCTCCACACTTAGCTAGTGGGAGCAGGTAGGGTTAGGTGGTGTCTTGCTCAGGGACACCTCCACACTTTATAGGGGCAGCCCAGGGATGGAATCAGCAGCCTTCTGGTTGACAACCACTCTAACTCCTAACCCTGCTGCCCGAGGGTGAGAACCAAATGAGTGTTCTGTAAACTCTACTGGTCTGCCATAAAAACATGACCATTACTTTTATTACCACTGTCCAAAAATTCCACTCAGGAGGTTCATTTTGATGTCAAAATGCTTTACTCATCCAGATTATCTTTACATTATATTTCTTATTTTAGAAATGAATGTTTTAGGGTCATGTCTAACCCTACATAACATAACAATGTTAATCTATACAATAATATTTGGATAAAAGAGTCTGCCAAATGCCCTAAATGTAAGTCAATATTACTGTGAGCGCATTTTGTAATGGGTGCACCAATATTCATATTTCCCATAGAGGGTTATTGGATGTTAACTTGATTGTTGGATCAGTGGGGAGATCTTACCAGCAACCCCATGTTGGAAAATTGTCTGTTCATGGGGTTCATCCAGGAGTCCCCTGGCCCCTTCAGAGGCCCCTGAGGGACAAGTCAAACACCACCCAAGTCAAACGCCACCCGAAAGATCTCACCAACCAAAAAGCAGATGTTTCTGATTAAATCGACCGTGTTCTCCTGCTCCTTGTTCTCATGTGCCAGGGTTCCGCACCAAGTAACCAGCCTCATACTAGACCACCAGGTAAACAACCCCATGGTAGACCACCAGGTAACCAACACTAACAGGTAACCAACCCCATGCTAGACCACCAGGTAACCAACCCCATGCTAGACCACCAGGTAACCAACACAACCAGGTAACCAACCCCATGCTAGACCACCAGGTAGCCAACACCATGGTAGACCACCAGGTAACCAACCCCATGCTAGACCACCAGGTAGCCAACACCATGGTAGACCACCAGGTAACCAACCCCATGCTAGACCACCAGGTAGCCAACACCACCAGGTAACCAACACCATGCTAGACCAGCAGGTAACCAACACCACCAGGTAACCAACCCCATGCTAGACCAGCAGGTAAGCAACACCACCAGGTGGCCAACACCATGGTAAACCACCAAGTAACAAACACCCTAAGGTATCCAACCCCATGCTAGACCACCAGGTAACCACCACCAACCCCATGGTAGACCACCAGGTAACCAACACCACCAGGTAACCAACCCCATGCTAGACCACCAGGTAGCCAACACCATGGTAGACCACCAGGTAGCCAACACCACCAGGTAACCAACCCCATGCTAGACCAGCAGGTAACCAACACCACCAGGTAGCCAACACCATGGTAGACCACCAGGTAACAAACACCACAAGGTAACCAACCCCATGCTAGACCAGCAGGTAACCCTAACATTACTATTGTATCACCAACCAAACAAGAATGTTTATGACGAAAGCAACCATATTCTCCTGCTCCAGGGTTCCTCACCTT
>OMOU01091612.1:0-12671 GCA_900312585.1 Malacocephalus occidentalis
GTAAATAACAAGTGTTTTCAATAATGATACACAATAAATTCTGTATTTAGCAAGTAATTAAATGTTGAAACGCAGCCAAACCATATCAAAAAGCTCTACCTTTTATAATAACAGGTTAGAAATTTCATGAACATGAATAGAACCGTTGCTTTTTCCTTTTATAGTGAACGGTCACCCACAATAGTGCCTGTGTGTTATCACTTCAAGGTTACAAGGTTGCAAGGTTAATAGAACAAGTTTCATAATTGCCTGGTTTGTTAGGGCTAGGTGCTGGGGACTCAAACGCACGACACAGGAGATGAAGGAGCTACATGCAGGAGCTACATGCTGCCATTAGCAAACAACAAACTTCTCATCCAGAGGCAGCCTTTATTGTTGCAGGTGACTTCAACCACTCCAACCTTAAGACTGTACTCCCCAAATTCCACCAACATGTCTCATGCCCTACTAGAGGAGACAAGACCCTGGACCATGTCTACACCAACATAGCTGGTGCACACAAGGCCTGCCGCCTCACTTGGCCAGTCAGACCATCTCTCACTGTTCCTACTCCCCATGTACTCCCCACTGATCAAACGAGTGAAACCCTCTGTTAGGACTGTCAAGGGGCACGGTGGCACAGTCGTAGTGCTGTCGCCTCACAGCTAGAAGGTCCTGGGATCGATTCCCGCCTGGGACATGGTTGGTTCTCCCATGTCTTCAGTGCTGGGATTTCGTGAACAGCCCTTTCTGTGTGGAGTTTCCATGTTCTCCCCGTGCTCCCTGGGGTTCCTCCATATATATACACTGTGTATGTATAACCCCTCAAAATGGAAACCCCTCTAAATCTAAACCCCTCTAACATGGAAGAAAACCGTCGCCTGACCAGCGGCGGTTGGAACGAGGTGGTCCCCGGGCGCTGCACTAGCTGCCCACCGCTCCTGGCCTGACCGCGGAGGAAGATGGCCATGGATGGGTTAAAAGCGAAGGACCAATTTCACGGTGACAAGGTCTGGCCAGAAGGAGCAGACTCAGCACTTCAGCTACTGTGATATTTATTTGAGGTCCGAAAAACGTTCAGTTCTAAAATTATATCCTGGATAACCCTTTTATATTCCTCACATAGAGCCTCAGTGAGCACTAACAGGATGAAATCCCAATATTTCACACGAGTAGAACTCACCAGGAGTGCCCCTTGAGCCCATTATTATTTGCTATGGCGTTTTAACCCTTATCTCTTGCAAATCTGCCAGCAAATCACTCCCAACCCGGAGGGAGCACTCCACCGTTTTCTGGCAGAGAACCATGGCCTCAGACTTGGAGGTGCTGACTCTCATCCCGACCGCTTCACACTCAACTGCAAACCGCCCCAGTGCATGTTGGAGGTCATGGTTTCACAGAACTGTATCATCTGCAAAGAGCAGGTATGAAATTCTGAGGTCCCCAAACTGGACACTCTCCTCACCTCGGCTACGCCTTGAGATTCTGTCCATGAAAATCACAAACACAATTGGTGACATGGGGCAACCTCGCCGTGTCCAACACACACTGAGAACGTGCTTAACTTTGTGCCGAGTATACGGACACAGCTCTCACTTTGTTTGTACAAGGACCGAATGGCATGTACTAACGGCCCCGGCACCCCATACTCCCGCAGTACCCCCCACAGGATTTCCCCGTGGGACATGGTCATAAGCCTTCTCCAAGTCCACAAAGCACATGTAGACTGGATGGGCAAACTCCCATGCCCCCCCCTCAACAACCCTGCAAGGGTAAAGAGCTGGTCCACTGTTCCACGGCCAGGACGGAAACCACATTGCTTCTCCTGAAGTTGCCGTTCGACAATCGGCCGGAGCCTCCTTTCCAGCACTCTGGAATTAAACTTTCCCGGGGAGGCTGAGCAGTGGAATCCCCTGATAGTTGGGGCACACCCTCCGGTCCCCCTTTTTGAAAATGGGGACCATCACCCTGGTCCGCCACGCCATGTCCCCGACCCCTACGCAACATTGAATAAGCATGTCAGCCACCACAGCCCCACAATGTCCAGAGCCTTCAGCATCTCAGGGCGAATCTCATCCACACCCGGTGCCTTGTCACCGAAGAGCTGTTTGACTACTTCGGCGACCTCTTCGAAGGATATGGGTGAGGCCCCCCCCTGAAGCTTCGGAATCTGCCTCTTCATCAGAGGGCGTGTTGGTGGTGTTCAGGAGTTCCTCAAAGTGTTCCTTCCACCATCCGACAACATCCTCAGTCTGGGTCAGCAGTTCTCCTCCCTGACTGAGTACAACCTGAGCTAAGCCCTGCTTTCCCTCCCTGAGTGGCCGAAAGGTTTGCCAGAACTTCTTTGAGGCCAACCGAAAGTCCTTCTCCATGGCCTCCCCGATCTCCTCCCACACCCGGGTATTTGCTTTGGTGACCGCTAAGTCTGCAGCCCTCCTGGCCTCCCAGTACCTGTCTGTTTCGGGAGATTCCTGGGCCAACCAAGCCCGAAAGGCCTCCTTCTTCAGCCTAACGGCTTCCTTCACCGCTGGTGTCCACCAGCAGGTTATTAGGTTGCCACGACAGGCACCGACAGCATTCTGACCACAGCTCCTAGCTGCCGCCTCTGCAATAGAGGCTCTGAACATGGCCCACTCGGATTCCAAGATATATCCATGATATTTGGCCTAAGGTGGTCCGGTACCAGGTACACTTACGAGCCACCTTATGTTCGAACATGGTGTTTGTTATGGCCAGTCCATGACTAGCACAGAAGTCCAACAACAAAGCACCACTCTGGTTCAGATCGGGCAGGCCGTTGCTCCAAATCACTCCCCTCCAGCTTTCTCCATCGATGCCCACGTGCGCGTTGAAGTCCCCCAGTAGAACTATGGAGTCTCCGGATGGCACCCTTTCCAGGATGCCCTCCAAGGACTCCAAGAAGGCCGGATACTCTGAACTTCTGTTTGGTGCATAAGCACACACAGCAGTCAGAGCCTTCCTCCCAGCGACTTGCAGTCGCATGGAGGTGACCCTCTCGTTCCCCGGGGAAAACTCCAACACAGCGCTCCGCCTGGCGCCTCACACCTTGGGCAATCCAGAAAAGTAGAGAGTCCAGCCCCTCTCCAGGAGTTTGGTTCCAGAACCGGTGCTGTGCGTGGACGTAAGCCCAACCATATCTACTTGGTACCACTCCACCTCCTGCACCAGCTCCAGCTCCTTTCCCACCAGTGAGGTGACGTTCCATGTCCCTAGAACCAGTCGCCGATGCCGGGGATCCGCGCACCCAGGACCCCGCCTTTGCCTACCGCCCGGTTTGCAATGCACCTGACCCCAATGACTCTCCCTGCAGGTGGTGGGTTCACAGGGAGGTGGCTCCTTGTTGCCTTTTCGGGCTTGGCCCGTCCAGGCCCCCTGGATCCAGGCCTGGCCACTAGACGCTCGCCAACGAGCTCCCCTCCCAGGCCTGGCTCCAGAAGGGGGCCCCGGTTTAACTTGTTTAAGTTGTCCAGCTGCGGTCGCAGTGTCCCACCGCCCAAGTGGTACCCCAAATACCATACCTCCCTCCGTCCAATTCCACACTTGCTCGGGTTGGCCGAGAGCCCAGCCTGTCTCAGCGACTTGAGGACGGCCGCCACCCAGCGGAGATGCTGCGGCCAAGTGTCACTATGGATGATCACATCATCGAAGTAGGCCGCATACTCCTTTTTTACTCCATTTGGACGTAGTACCTTTAATTAATAATAACCGCTGCTGCAACTTGGCTACCTCGGTACTCTGCCGCAGAGTCAGATGTCCTTCTAAATGAACCACTGTGAACGGCGCCGTTTTATTGGCATTTTTTTTGCCTCCCCCTATTGGATCGTGCCACCTCATAGTCAACGTCCCCCACTCGCTGTGTGACCATGAAGGGTCCTTGCCACCGCGAGTAATTTAGAGCTGGAGGTGGACAGCAATACAAGTACTTTCTCTCCCGGTGTAAAATAGAGTACCTCTATTATACAGCCGTTCTTGACGCTCCTGGGCCTTCAGCAAATTTTCACGTGACAGCTGACCGAGTGAATGGAGTTTTGCGCTAAGGTCCAGGACGTATTGAACCTCATTTTTACCGGTGCTAGGACCTTCCTCCTAGGACCCACACTCTCTACAACCTTTTGCCCCTTACGCCGAAGTGTGGGTAGATGACAGCTGCGTCGGGGCGTACCAAGTGTCCATCAATTGATATCACGTGGTCGAGGGCAAAGCGTAGAGTGTCGTCGCGCGATTGCTCCAGGGGGAAATCCTCCACCGGGGGGAACACTAAACCCGGTAAAGCGCCTGGAGGAGACTCCGGCGGGTCCCCCCCCCTGGAACTACGACGGGCGACCTCACTGTCTGCTGCTACAGAAGCCAATCGGTGTCTAATAGGAGGGAACGCGTCAGGTGGGAACTAACCGCAGCCTTCACTCTATGCTTTTTCCCTTGATATGACATTTTGAGGGTTACTAACGGGTAGTCGTGCAGGTCCCCATGAATACATCAAATTCTCACCCGTGCTAGCTTCCCCAGGGCCTCGGGTTGAACCAGGTTATGGTGGATCAGGGTCTGACTACTCCCTGAATCCAGCAACCCCTGATGCATACCCCCTTGTACCTTTACCGGTATCTGGACCTCCCCTCTGGACCGGGAGCGGGTCCGGACGCCACGGCCACCTCTATCACCTGCCCAACCTCCATCAAGGGGCATCCGGTGGGGTTGTGCCCGGGCCGGCCGCAACGGCCACACGCCGGTCCTGGCTTCTGAAAGGCTCGGTGTGAGGGTCCCGGAACAGAGGCTGAGGCTGGGCCCGTCCTATAATGGCCCGAGTGGTTAATGTGGTGTGGTGGGTTGGGGTTCTGCGACTGCAGAGTCCGCCGCGGAAGTTTGTTTCTCCATCCTTTACCCGCTTGGGCGCTAATGTAGCAAAGTCTTTCACTACCATGGAATAAAGAAAACAACAAACAACAAAATAATGTTCGGTTTAATTCAAAACTCGCTGTAACGTGTTTAACTCATATGCATGTATATTGCATATGCAACTTAAAATAGCCTCATTTGTTATGGCAGACCGCTGGTTCGCGGGAGTCCAGAGTGGGTATGGCGGGTGAAGTCCCTCCGGTCTTCTTTCGCCTTGCTTGCCCAGCTTCTCCTGCAGGAAGAGTGCACAGGTGTCATTATATAGCCTTAATTGCACTCATTCGCTACAGCTGCGTCACATTCAGGGCATTCTTGCCGCTCCGCTCTCCCTGTGACTGCGCGACAGCGCTAACCACGCCCCCTCATGGCTCACACTGTTTTTATTAGTATTGTCATTATTGGTGACTGCTAGACCAGTCTCAAACTATAAATATTTAACTGAGTAAACACCCCCATTGCTACGGTAGTATGCAAAATGGGCCACGTTGTGATTTTTTTATTTTTATACCCAGCCATCTGTCTCAATTAAATATGGGGGGGGGGAGGGGTAGATGTACTGCCAAAGTTAACCCTGAGGGGGCGTTGATGGAAAAAGGTTTAAGAACTCCTGTCATAGTAGAATCCCTGGTCTAATAACAAATGAGCAGGCAAGCAGTTTCACGCAGAACGATAATCCATCTCAGAAGTCTCCACATGCAGCTTGCCTCAGCTTTTCCCTTCCTCGTATTAGAGTTGATTACATCTGTCACTAACTGCTCTTGTAACCGGTAACTTACAGCCACGCCCACCTCCCCTACAGACAGAGCCACACTCCCTCCTTTCTCTCCTGTACAGACAGAACCACACCCCTTCCAATCTCTCCCCTTCATACAGAGCCACGCCCACTCCTATCACTCCTCTACAGACAGAGCCACACCCCCTCCTATCTCTCCCCTATCCAGAGAGGGCCACGCCCCCTCCAATCTGTCCCCTGCAGACAGTGCCACGCTCACTCCTATCTTTCCTCTACAGACAGAGCCACACCCCCTCCTATCTCTCCCCTATACAGACAGTCACACCCCCTCCTGTCTCTCCCCTATACAGACAGAACCAAGCCCCCTCTTGTCTCTCCCCTGCAGACAGAGCCATGCCCCCTCCTACCTCTCCCCTAAACAGACAGGGCCACGCCCCCTCCTGTCTCTCCCCTGCAGACAGAGCCACACCCACTCTTATCTTTCCTCTACAGAAAGAGCCACACCCCCTCCTATCTCTCCCCTATACAGACAGAGCCAAGCCCCCTCCTGTCTCTCCCCTGCAGACAGAAGGCTGTATATTTGTACAAGGAGCAATAATGGGAAAGTAGTGGCTTGCGGCATCATTGATGAATACCAGAGTAGCCTTTTTTGCAACTTTATTGCAAAACTGGGTTTAAATACACATGCACGCATGCACACACAACTACACACACACACACACACACGTAGACATTTCAATGTAGTTGAAACACGTACACAACTACACACACACACACACACACATTTGATATGAGAAGTTGGGGTTACCAAACCAAACCTATTAACACACCTGACCCGTTCAACCTGAAAACATTTTTGACTAAAGCCACATTTAGCTTGAGCATCATGCGGCCATACACACACACACTCACACACACACACACACACACTCGCCATTTGAATGCTGCAGGCTGTAGACGTGATGTAACATCTAGAGCTATATTAGTTTTTCTATGAGCGTCCTGAACTCAAACATAGACAGTATATGCAGCTATATATAGATATATAGGCCTATAGATAGAGGTATATAGATATATAGTATGTCTGCCATTACCAAACGCACAAAATAACGAGGTACTGATCGATGTGGGCAATATTTTCCCGATTACAATCTATTTCATATTTCCAGGGGGTAAAGTGCACATATTACATCATACACGTCCTCTCCGGTGAAAAGGATTCCCGCCGTGGAGTTTAATCAGACCACATCAGTGATAGTATAGTGCTCGTATATTTGGTACTATCTATAATTGCTATTGACTATAAATAGATTGACTGGACGCTCACATCACGGATAAAGTATCCGTCATCCGCGGTGTGGGGCGCATGATGACGAGAGGGGCTTTGTCCCTCTTGGATCGATACGTGCGCCGCATCGATAGAATTAGTTTGACCCCCTTCATACCTGCTGCTTTGCTCCATTGAAATGTCCCCCAGCGATGCTTAACGGCACATACGTGGCCGGCGCACCGCGAGGGGTGCCGCACGCGCGCACACACACACACACACACACACACACACATACTCTCGCGGACTGGATAATGATGACAGTGTACTGTCATCTTGAGAAAAGGATATATAAAAGACCATTAACAGCAGCAGCGCTAGCAGCTAGCAGCAGCAGCAGCAGCAGCAGCGATGGGCAGATAAGCAGGCAGGAATGTACTGATGATGTTCACCTCCACTGTGACCTGCCATCACTGAGCTGAGCCTGCACATTTCATTGGCTCTGCAAACGTGTGTGTGTGTGTGTGTCTTCTTTTTCTGTCAGTTGTGTGTGTGTGTGTATTTGTGTGTGCTCTGAGATTATTCCATGGATGTTTATTTTTGAAAATTTCCATTACGATTAGGCAGAGGCAACCGCATTCGCACGGACATTATAATGATATAACATTTTAATTTGTACTCATGACAGGTTCTGTCAGGGCCCCCGGAAGTGTAATTGCACTCGGAATGAAAAGAAGAGAAAACCCCAAATCAATTGAAATATTCCGATTCCCCCTCTGGTTTGGACTTCTCTGTGGCTGCCCTGTGGTGAGTGGTGTCTTCTGGGTAAATGAATGTTTCATGAGGCTGTGTCTTCCGAGGATCCACAATGACGAAACACATGTAGATATATATATATATATATATATATATATACATATATATATATACAGTATATATATATATATATGTATATATATATATATACTGTATATATATATATATATACATATATATATATATATACAGTATATATATATTTTTTTGGCAGCACATTCTCTGCAGTCTGCATTTCGTCAGAAACATTCATACTTTATTTTACCACAGGGTCACAAATAATCAAATAATAAACTGTTTTTACACATAATCACATTACATACTGTGCAAAGAAGCACATTAATGAGAATGATGAATACGCTGTTATTTATTTAACCTTTATTCATCCGGTTTAAACGCTTTGAGATTCAACAACTTGAACGCTCATCCTCCGTTGTTATGCACGATGCCAACTTGGAAATGAACTCAATTTGTGTGCAACACGGGCAGCAGGACGATACATTTCTGTTGTCGGAGCCGAAACATATTTTCATTTCCTTCCATGGAGAATGACGAATGAGGTGACACTCGGGCCATTTCAAATCCAAGCCCCCTTGCGTTAGTAAATTAAACAATCATTACTGATGCATTGTGTCTACTTGGCATTCTGGTCCATGAGCAGTGGCTGAGAAGGCACTCAAACCAAACAAAACTCATTCAAACAAAACTCATCAATCACACCCAACACAATTAGAACATTGGTTCTAATATAGTGCAAGAGTTGAACAAAATCAAGGTTATTGCAACCGGACATGCATGTGTACCAATCGTAGAGTCAACAGTTACACTGAGACTAACCTGTCTACGATACTCATGGTTAATAGCAGCACGGTCCAAAACCAACGTTTAGAATTGCCTTTTACTGTCAAAAATGGATTCTCTCCGCAATTGTTTTAATATGTAACCCTGATTTACTTCCCAAATGTTTAAATGTAAAGGCCATTGACTGGTGGCAGGTGTTGATTTTTGAATGTGTTTATTGCTGACACAATGGAGTGTTTCCTGATTGCTAAAACCAATACCTGGAATGTTTTTGTGCTTTTTAAACATTCAAGAGTCAGAAGAAGAATGATTTAGAATTCAATCCACTTTTGTTGTCAGACACTGATGACATCCTACACATGTACAAGTTCCAATGCACCACTTTTTAATTTGAAGTTAGAAAATGATATTTTACCTAAACAACCTCAAGGTTGCTATTGTTTTCTATTTGATTGCTGTTTATGAACTGTTTCTCTGCTGTCAGGTTAAGTCCTTTTGTGTGAAATTTTAATTAGTGCTCATTAGTATCATGCTTGACACACACATTGTCCCCGGAAGGGACAGATAAACAGCAGAACGTGAAAACACTATTCCCTATTATTCCCCCGCCTCGGGTGGTGAAAGACAAGTCTACCTCAAAAAAAAAGGAAAAAGAAAGAATAATGAATAAAACAAAGGCACTTGACAGCGATGAGGTCATTTCTATTGAAGCCTTCGGGGAAACTTCTTTGTAACAACTTGAGCTGGCCTGTCAATGTTTCATTGAAGCAGCGCTTCGCGAGAAATTATGCAATCTCTCCTGTTTCCCTTTGCCTCGGCTCGGCAGTCAGGTGATTTGTCTTCTTCTCATTTTATCTTGATTTGTGTTGATTTGCCTCCCTCTTTCTGTTACCCAATTAAAAGAAAGGTCAAAGTTCAAACGTATCCACTGACGTAATCCAGTAACAGTAAGCTGTTTTGTTCTGTTTGTTGTTTTAGTGTGCTGCATCACTAATGTAATGTACACTACACCCACATCAGTGCTTATATTATAGGCAAGTATGTGAACATGCATCACATAAGAATGTGAACATGCAAATGATTAACTAAAAAAATACATAAATAAATACAATATCCATGTGGATGTATTTTAAGAACATGAATGCATATTAGAAAAAGGCCTACAGTCAATATGTAATCATTATTTGTAAGAATATTAACTAATAACAACTTCTCAGTTTTATTAATGATTAAACTGTCTGAAAACCACAACAAACAACTAATTTAATATTTTGTTCTTGGTGGTATTGCTCTGCTCCATGGTATGACCTATAGCCTCCTTAGCCTCTCCCACCTAGCAAGTTAGCATGACTGGACCACACGTCCCGTCTCCTGGGCATCAGCTGACCTCACACCCTGTCTCCACACCCACCACCTCGGTTCTCAGTGGTTTCCCACCGCAAAGCTATTTTGTCGAGGAGGGAAAAAAGCGACTGGCAATCAGTGATGCAGCTGTCTGCTCTCTTTCCCATTATTTGAAGTAGTTTGTGGTCAACAGCCAATTCTCTTGTTTTATTTTATTTCTTTTTTTGATTTTTACAAATGACAGAAGTGTTCTGCCCAGCGGAAAACAGACAATGACGTCTTTATGGTGAAGCAGCTTCAGCAAATTAGATTAGATTGAGTCACGTATCCCGCAAGTTCTTAAAATAGAGAAATTGTGACAATTTTACAGACTACGTTTGACTTATTCTTCTGTCAAACGGAGAATATCGTGCAACAGCAACCTTAAAACTGAACTGTCCAGGTAGAATACAATGTTATTAATGTTACACAGCAGTCTGCTGAAGCAGCCAGCAAGTCACTGGGATTTCAGTGTATCCCACGAGCTCCTTGTGTGTGTGTGCGCCTGCGTTGAGCGTCGTCCTCTGTGCTACGCTCTGCAGGCTTGGCTGGACCGTGGATCCAGGGGGGGAACGCCAGCGTGATCTGCTCGGGGCCATCTCATATCCATAGATGCGTACCGTACGCACGTAGAGACTGCATCCAGGCGCCGCCATCTCCCTCAGGGGCCCTGACTGCTTCTGTCCCGTTCCAATACAAGAAGATGCCCGACTCTGGTGCTGCTCGTTCAATAGAAATGGCTAAATGAAGCGACAGGCAATTTCCAGGTGAGTGTATTTTACTATGAACAAAACAAACTGCTTGAAAATCAGATTAAAAATTCAGCAAGTTATGATGATTTTGACTGTGGATAGACCTCCTGCTGCCTCGATAAAATACAGAATTAGAAGGATTCCCCTGACCAACATGCTGGCCAACTTAATGCCTCGCTCCAATGAACAGCAGAAGCCAATGTGGTATCTATGTATATATATATATATATATATTTGTCGAAGGAAGTTGAACTTGATGACCTCTGAGAGTGACCGACCTCTTGGCCACCTCTCCAGTTCTCTTCCACGTACTCGGTCGCCATGGAAATAGCGAAGCTGTTCCGGGGGAATGGCTTTGAAGTGGGTGTGGGTGTGGGAGTCTGTGTGTGGGTGGGCCCCACCCGTGGGCCCCACCCACACACAGACTCCCTGAATTTGGGTCATGTTTGAAATGCTAATGCTACAAATGCGATGAAAGAACATGAAGTGCACACGCGAGTGTACAAGCACAAGGGAAGGCAGTGTTCCTTTGTTTTTCCTTTCGTGTTTTTTTTATTTACATAAAATACTTTTCTGTATTATTTCCATAAAAACCCTTTTTCGTATTTTAGTACACAGCACAGCTGACTAAATATACACGTCAATCTAGAAGTTGTTGAGGCAGGCAAACGCTTTCTATATTATGAAAGAGGGACCTGACAGAAAGTAGTCACACACACATAGAATCGGATCACATGGCCAATATTGACACCACGCGATCAATACATGTAGGTAGCTATCATGGACAGAGTTCAATAAACGCTCATTAGGTAGTACTCTAAAAGGGATATTTGCAGATTTCGATCATGGACAAAGCACACACGAGAAATCCATACTTTGGTTTTGCTTTTGATCAAGATTAATTGCAACGGCTTAAATGTACATGTGGGAGTGTGTAACGCATGCTGAGAGGCTGGGGAGGCCGTCAATAGTGAATAAACACTGATCCATAGTACTAATCCATGTCATAAATGGGCACAATCGGCCAAACAGTCACCGCTGAGGCAACATTATGTCTCAGATATTCCCAGGCCGGGTAGCACCAAAGACAAACGTCGAGGCAAAAGACAGCGATGTATTTATATCATGGTAAGCGTCCAATAGGCCAATTCAAGTGAACTTTCCAACTTAAAAACTGTTCTTGTTTTTGCTTGCTTCAAAAAATTACTCTCATGGACATCATTTTTAAATAAGAATCTTTTATTGCAGAACATTGCACACATTGCCACATAAAAACAAAAACAAACTAATAAGATTCAGCTGCAAGTAACATATGGAACAACAGCACCGCAGCCCTCACGTAAGGAACAAAACCACTCTGGTAGGACATTACCGTAATACGGTACGCAGGCCACTATTAGAGGATTTACGGTAAGTCCATTTTATTTGTATAGCCCTTAATCACAGTTACAGCCTCAAAGGGCTTTACAGGCCATATGATTATCACACACCTTACCCTAGCCGGGCAGGAAACAACTCCCTTTATTAACAAGGACAAAATCTCGAGAGGTGATACTTTATCTCATAACTCTTCCGTTATGAGATTGGCCGTGTCCTCAACTGCTGCTACGACTACTACTAGGGTTTTAAACTAAACCATATTTGATGCAGTACATATGTTCATTGTTATGCAAGCATGCTCATTACTCAATGTCCCAAAAGTAATTTTCTAGATTCATCTGCCCCTTTTGTCTTGTATTGCAAGGTGAAAAGGTGAATTTCAATGACATGGTAACTTACAAAGAAATTTGTTTTTCATACTCAAACGGTATTCAATGGTGGTTTTCACACACTGTTCAAATTGTGTTAAAGGTGAACATCATCAATATACAACAGATATTGCAAAATGAAACTGCATTAAACTGGAGCTGGACCAGAATTGCTCTGACTTCATTGTTACATTATGTCTCTCTCCCTCCCTCAATCTCTCTCTCCCCTCTCTCCCTCTCCCCCTCTCTCCTTCTCCCTCTCTCCCTCTCTCCCTCTC
>OMOU01091613.1:5339-17320 GCA_900312585.1 Malacocephalus occidentalis
TCTGTAGACCTACGTTTTTTATGTTTTGTTATGCAACCTGGGATGTCGGATGTCACCAAGATTTAATGACAATTAGTATTTGAAATTTCTGCATGAAGTTTACATTTCTATAGCTGCTTTAATGATTTCATGATCTGAATTAGTAGGGTTAGGGTTAACCCTAACCCAAGTGTTACATGACATCAATGTTATACAGGACTAAACAAGAAACCATTCTCGTAATCCATAGACTAATTATTCATGATGTACTTTTCCTTAGTCTGGCCCCTCCCCTGGGACCACTTTGCCTTGGGAGAGCCTACCAGGGGCTGTTACCCCGGACAACACAGCTCCCAGGTTCACTGAGGCACCCAAAACTTCCTTTCTAGGAGAGCATCCTAGAAAGGCTGCCATCTGGGGACTCCATAGTTCTACTGAGGGACTTCAACGCGCACGTGGGCAACGATGGAGAAACCTGGAGGGGGGTGATTGGGAGGAACGGCCTGCCCGATCTGAACCAGAGTGGTGCTTTGTTGTTGGACTTCTGTGCTAGCCATGGACTGGCCATAACAAACACCATGTTCGAACATAAGGTGGCTCATAAGTGTACCTGGTACCGGGCCACCTTAGGCCAAAGATCAATGATCGACTTTGTTGTTGTATCAGCAGATCTGCGGCTGCATGTTTTGGACACTCGGGTAAAGAGAGGTGCAGAGCTGTCAACTGAACACCACCTGGTGGTGAGTTGGATCAGATGGCGGGGGAGGCTGCCGGACAGACCTGGTAAATGCAAGCGGGTAGTGAGGGTGAACTGGGAATGTCTGGTGGAAGCCCCTGTCCGGAGGGTTTTTAACTCCCACCACCGGAAGAACTTCTCTTGTATCCCAGGGGAAGTCGGGGACATGGAGTCTGAGTGGGCCATGTTCAGAGCCTCCATTGCAGAGGCAGCGGCTAGGAGCTGTGGCCAGAAGGCTGTCGGTGCCTGTCGTGGCGGCAACCTAAGAACCTGCTGGTGGACACCAGCGGTGAAGGAAGCCGTCAGGCTGAAGAAGGAGGCCTTTCGGGCTTGGTTGGCCCAGGGGTCTCTCGAAACAGCAGACGGGTACCGGGAGGCCAGGAGGGCTGCAGCCTCAGCGGTCGCTGAAGCAAAAACCCGGGTGTGGGAGGAGTTGGAGGAGGCCATGGAGAAGGACTTTCGGTTGGCCTCAAAGAAGTTCTGGCAAACCGTTCGGCGACTTAGGAAGGGAAAGCAGGGCTTAGCCCAGGCTGTACTCAGTCAGGGAGGAGAACTGCTGACCCAGACTGAGGATGTTGTCGGGCGGTGGAAGGAACACTCTGAGGAACTCCTGAACCCGACCAACACCACTCTGGGGAAGAGGCAGAGTCCGAAGCCTCAGGGGGACGCTCACCCATATCCCTGGAAGAGGTCGCCAAAGTAGTCAACAACTCTTCGGTGGCAAGGCGCCGGGTGAGGATGAGATTCGCCCTGAGATGCTGTGGAGCTGTCTTGGCTGACACGCCTACTCAATGTTGCGTGGGGGTCGGGGACAGTACCTGTGGCGTGGCGGACCAGGGTGGTGGTCCCCATTTTCAAAAAGGGGGACCGGAGGGTGTGCTCCAACTATCGGGGGATCACATTGCTCAGCCTCCCTGGGAAAGTTTCTTACATGGTACATGGTTTATTACATGGTGCTGGAAAGGAGGCTCCGGCCGATTGTTGAATCTCAACTTCAGGAGGAGCAATGTGGCTCCCACCCTGGCCGTGGAACAGTGGACCAGCTCTTTACCCTTGCAGGGTTGTCGGGGGGGGGGGCATTGGAGTTTGCTCATCCAGTCTACATGTGCTTTGTGGACTTGGAGAAGGCTTATGACTGTGTCCCCTGGGAAATCCTGTGGGGGGTACTACGGGAGTATGGTGTGCCGGGGCCGTTAGTACGTGCCATTCGGTCCTTGTACAAAGTGAGAGCTGTGTCTGTATTCTCGGCACAATCAAGCACATTCTCAGTGGGTGTTGGGCTCTGCCAAGGTTGCCCCCTTCTCACCAATTCTGTTTGTGATTTTCATGGACAGAATCTCAAGGCATAGCCAAGGTTCCTCACCTTGGCTATGCCTTGAGATTCTGTCCGGTTTGGGGACCTCAGAATTGCATCCCTGCTCTTTGCAGACGATGTAGTTCTGTTGGCTACATCAGACCGTGACCTCCATGCACTGGAGCGGTTTGCAGGTTCCAAATAAACCTTTCCTTGTGGTTCCTTGTTGAATATTGAAAGAAACTTCTTGTTGCCTATAGACATTGTTTTAGCTGAATTCTTATTTTGAACCTTCTGTTGTTAGCCTGTTTGGCCGACTCAGACTGCACTGCTCCACTATAGCCTGCTGGGAACACAACATATACTGTATATATAATCTCTGTTGACACACAAAGCAGTACTGTACTCTCTCAAGAATTACAATGACTAAATTAACATAGACCTACATTTTCCTTAAATGCAAACAAATACAATTTTACATAGTTACACATGAGATCCTATGCATCACTTCAGGGGCTTAATGTTCCAGTGTTGCATATGACAGCATTCTCAAGTTTCTCAACTCTCAAGTACAGTCAGACGTTTGCCTTGCTTGTCAGGCATTCAACTTGGTTGGAAAATTGTAGGAATCTAGAAGACCTGTGATTGGAGATCGATGAAGCTGAAAAAAGGAATTGAGTTTATCTCCTTCAGTTTAATGTTGATTCATGGTAAGTTGGATTGTTCTTAAGAAGATATTGTATATTTTGTATGGACCAACGAAGCAGCATGGTGTTTTCAGGACTGTATTTGCAATGGGAAGAACACAAATATTATGAATAAATATAAGTTGATTCTGCAAGGATTTTCTAACAGAAATATTTGATGATCAATATTAAGAATTATTATATTAACCTTTTCCTTGTCCACGGAATCTGTATTTGCATAGCCACTGGATCAGCGTTAAATTGTACCAGCCCAACTCCTGAATCCCTGTATGATGCACTTGATGTGGCAGTATTTTCAAAGAGACACGTACGCCCTGTCAAACACTTCGGAACACCAACAAATGTCTCTGTATCTTTCATTCTGGTTGGAATTTTGGGAGTAGTAAGTTTACACTTTTTTGTCCACATAGATTATTAAACATAATTGTGAATTTGTGAATCTAATTCACAATTATGTGAATCAAATGTCTCTTTTTGTGAATCAGATGTCTCTTTTTTCTAGATAGAAATACAGCAACAACTTAAGACTTTCCTATGGCTTCTTCTTGTAAGTAAATGCATTCCAGTGATCAATTACCTTCACATTTGTAGAATAAGATATTTTATTCAATAAACTAAACCTACTTTTGTCCAGACACTGTTGGGAGTTGTGGATGAATGAACCTTATGGGTCTGTAACCTTCTCTATTAGGCCTACATGACTAGTTCACTTCACTCGTCTGTGTTTGCCCGGGGAGGCCTTGGAGATGCGTTGGCTCTTTATCTAGCGTGGGGCCGCGGTGTCCCTGCTTGTCAGGCTGACTGTCTGGTGGGTGGGGACAGGTGCGTCTCCACATGAGGAGGTGGTGTCCTTGCTTCCCCGGGTGACTGTCTGTCTGTTGTATATATCGTCTGTCTGTCGCACCTCCATGTGAGAACCTAGTATCTCTGCTGACTTGTTATGTCTACCCGCACATCCACAACTGTATATATGCTCTATGTATCTGAACATTGAATCATTCTGGGTGATACTGCCTTGGGTCACAGTGCTGTTCTACACATAATTGACTGTGTGAACAATATGCCTTTCAAACACTTTTTATATCAATTTAAATTAGGCGGCTGAAGACAATGACACCATTTTAAATAACATGACTTGAGACAATGCTTTCTTCCAACGTAGGAGTGGGACATAGAGGGTCTGAGCTGGGATGAGGAGGAATGTGGGGCACAGAAAGTGGCTGTCAATCGTGACCACCTGTGGCAGCCAGACATTTTCATTTTAGAGTCGTAAGTCTAAAATAATTAGTAAGTCTTTATGATTGAAAGGAAATAACTTTGTGTCTGAACATTGTGTTGCTCAACAAATATTGAGTAGTTCTCCATCGTTCTCTCCACCCTACATATTCAATATGTTCGGGGACTGACCCCTACAAGTGCAGCTGATGTGGATACTCTCACCATGGCAACGCGTGGTTATTTAAGCACCATGTGGCCTCTCCGATTCCTAGATTTCCATGATCAAGCAGTCAGACGTGTGAATGTTAGCATTTGAGTTGTGAGCGCGTGTTTTTTACATCAGCATTGTCCACTTACCCAGTTCCTACTCAGGAAAGTCTACAGGCCCCTCTTCGGATCACTGTCGTGTCTTCTCTACACGGGCTGGTTGAAGAGCGCCAACATGTCTTTCCACCGCATGTGGAGTTCTGCCGCCTTTTGCCGGGCAACGCTGGGGTGGGTGCTGCGACCAAACCCTGCATTCCACCCCATGCTCTGGTCTGAATCCCACACCAGTAGGTCTATTGAGCTGCACCCGTTCCACCCCTCCTCAGGATGGTGAGATAGGGTTGCGTGAGTGGGCAGCACTGTCGTGGCCTGTCAGGGCTTAATGATGTAACTTCATTGGATACGTAGCCACAAGACAACAGAACAGCTCTTTGTTTGTTACAAACCTAACTGCCTTGAGCAAACAGTATCCAAGTTAACTCTAAAGAGTTAGTCTGAGCACATGGGTGAGTACTCTGTGACGGTGATGACTCATTGGAACTCAACTGCCATTTCAGCCTCCCGCAGGAGCAGCATAGTCTGCTTGGTTTCCTGGAGAGTGTGTCTTACAGAGTCTCCGAGCATATGGAATGTGTAGGGTGGAGAGATAGTCTCGACACAATAGAGAACGGAAGGTTACATGAGCCACCTGGGTTCTCTGAGTGGAGAGACTAACTCTCCAAAACACATTCCAATGAAGGTTACCCGCAATGGCCTTGCACACATGGTGCTTATATAACCACATGTTGCAAATCAGTTTGTGGCCACCATAGGTGATGTGTCTTAAAGAGGAACCAGGTCAGCTGTGCTTAGGGGGTTCAGTCTCCGAACATATGGAATATGTAGGGTGGAGAGATAGTCCCTCCACTCAGAGAACCTGGGTTACGTTCCGTTTTGACTCCTAATATATCTGAGCATAGATTTTGAGTAGTTGTGTTTATAAAATGTGCACTATTGGATTCATTGATACTTGATACAAAAAATAGCAATGCTTTGGGTGATTTTTAAACGGATGCATGAAATTCTATATTCACAGATTGATACTTTACAACTCCTGTTCCCCAGTAGACCAATGATAGTATATCATGCTTTATTTCAGCATGGATGACAGCAGTTCCCTCACCACTCCGTATGTCTTTGTAGACAACAGGGGCCATGTCTATGACAATAAACCAGTCAGGGTGGTGAGCTCCTGCAACTTAGAGATTTTCGATTTCCCTTTTGACGTCCAAAACTGCACATTGTCTTTCGGATCCTACATACACGATGGTATCTATGGCTGAATTATCCAACACAAAATCAAGGATTCACAATTGAACACTTTTACATACGTACGTTCAAACAAAAACATTGGTCCATCTTTGTTTTCAGCTACAGTTATACGCATGCTTGAGGGCCGCCCAGCAGAGGAGATTCTGGCGGAGACCAGACACGACATACAGACAGCAGGGGAATGGGCGCTCATAAACATCACATCGCGTATCGCAACGTTTGATTCAAATCAAGGAACTCACCAGGATGTAGTCTATAACGTAAGTGCTGTTTATTTCATGTGTTTCATTAAAATAATTGCATTTCTAAAAAAAATGATTATATGATTTTTTCTTCTTCGTCTATCCAAGGAAGTCAATATGATAAATTATGAATGCTTATGGTGAAACTACTTTAAATATTCATAATTTCAAGGCGAATTGTAGTAGCCTGCATAATAGCTGGGAAGTGCCATTCTGAGTGATTTACTAACATCTAAGAACACACAATATGGTAAACAACGCTAAGTACTATTATTTAGTGCCAAGACGTACAAACAATTGTATTAACCCGAGATGGACCCTTTGTGCTCTACTTTCCCCACCTTAGATTGTGATCAGTCGTAAACCACTTCTCTATGTGGTCAACCTCATCATCCCCAGCTGCTTCCTGATCACAGTGGACCTCTTCAGCTTCATGTTACCCCCACAGACTGTGGACCGCTCCTCTTTCAAGATGACCCTCATCTTAGGCTACACCGTCTTCTTGTTGCTCATGAATAACTTACTGCCGGACACTGGCGGCGACACACCCATTATCAGTGAGAAAGTATCCTCAAATGTTAATGTATGACCCAAAGTCAAGTTATATATATAATTCATATCATATCATGAATAATAATCATTATGGTTATTGTTCATTCATTATATGATTAGATCGGCTCCCTCTCAATCAGGGAACAGGTCTTTTTCATCTCCGTAGTACTCTTGGGGCCACTTGATGTAGTACTATGTCATTTGGGTAGTGAAGTTCTGATAAAAATGCATATAAAGTTATGTTCAGAATCTTAATTATGTTTTCTCCGCAGATGTTTTCTTCTCAGTCAGTCTAGCTCTGATGGTGGCCAGCCTTTTAGAGACTATCATCATCACCAATATCCAGGACTGTGAGCGACCAGTACCCCGCTGGATTAGAATCCTGGTGCTCCAGTACTTCGGCCGAGCCGTCGGCCTCCCCTGCAAAAAAAGCCACAGAGTCACAGTCAACCTCAACCCAAATCGTAAGCACAGAGTAACCTACAGTATCCCTGTGGAGACTGACTTGAGACAGACTGTTACTTCTCTGCTCAAACATACATTTTCAACAATGATTTATTTGTCTTATGATTTGTCTTCTGTAGTGCGGTTTTCAAAATAACGTGTTAATTTCGATTAAATAATGATATTCTACATTATATTGTATAACAATGATGCGTTAAAAAATAAGTACGGCAGATTAATCACGCTCTATGGCGGACGTTTACGCTTCTCAACAGTCCTCTTATTGCATCCTTATGGTAAATAACATTCATAGATTAATTGTTGGCATCTGTTAAATGTAGGCTTATTGAACTAATCTTATGAGGCTCATTGAAAAGTCAGCGCTACAAGCACTGCAATGTGTGAATATACTGTAGGTTGCTTTTGACGGTTTGCAGTTGTATCGCAACAGTTTCATTTTGGATGCTAACTTTCTGAGTGATAGCCTACTTTTAGTTATCCAGCAGGGAAACAACTTGACAAACCAATGTCTCCAAAACATGCATGTATGAAAGAATCCACCAAGACACACCGACTTATTTATCATAATAATCCAAAAGGACCTCTGATATATTAAACAACTCAATCGCTAAATGGATTGAAGTGGACTGCAGGCTGATATTGGTGGCAGAGGACAGGTTTCTTTGGCCATTATTGCATATGAACAGTGAATTTCTTTTGACCTTTTTTTATAGTTTAGAATGCCCAGTATTCATTGATTCACTCATCTACCAAACCCATTTGCAATTCTATATATATTTTTAAATTAGATTAATGAATCACTGATCATGCAAGTAATGACATAAAAAAAAAGTAATTGCTTGACAACCCTATAAATGAGTTCCCATGAATACCATCTCTCTGTGGTCCCAGTTGCCAGTGCTCCTCTAACCTCTACTCTTCCTCAGCAATCCAACTAGTGACTAGTTTGCGGATTCAAGACAAACCAGAGAAACAGCCTCGGCTCCTCCTAATGGACCAGGAGCCCCTGAAACCAGTCCATGGCCCTGTGGTGGAGGAACTGAGGAAGCTGAGCATGGACCTACGCTCCATCCGCCTTCAGATGGACAAACACTTCACAGGAACAGAAACCTCAAAGGAGTGGCATAAGATTGGGATTATTATAGATAGGCTGCTGTTCCTAATGTATATTATCTTCATCATGTCCACCATTGCCTGCATCACCTTCTTCTGGGTAAAGTAGGCGTGGGTCAGAGTTGTTCGAGCACCTTCACCATTAATTATTTTCGCCCAAATTCTGAGTGACGGCCATCTTTCAACGGTCATTCCTTCAAGGCCTCTGTATGATTCTTCTGAAGTGTTCTGAGATCAGAAAAAAAAAATCAGACATCCAAATGTGACTTCTACCTTGTATAGTTCCACAGAAATGGCTGTTGGGGGTGGGACAAGAGGAAGGAGGCTGTCCGTCAACCTAGGGAGGCGGAGAAATAAGCCGGTGTCCTTGTACTCATGCCACAAAGAGTGTTAGATGTTGGGGTAGTGGCGGACGGCCTCAGCAAGCTTCTCCTGTTAACCTCCTCGGGTGCAGTGCGTGCATTTGTCTCTGCATTTTAAAGTCCTCTAATATTGCGCTTGATTGCTCGCCTTGTGAAAAGGAGGGGTCGTGCCGAGATCTGGCCCCGCCCTCCAAGCCCCGCCCTCCAAGCCCCGCCAGAAGCATTTCGGAAGAAGCATACAGAGGCCACCAGAGGTGGTGCATTAGCACCTGGATGCGTCAAATATTCTATAGACGCCAGGTCAAAACTGGGGATATCGCCACCCGGCTACAGTACCACTAGACCCAGTGGTACCATAGACCCCACGGCCCGGCTACAGTACCACTAGACCCAGTGGTACCATAGACCCCACGGCCCGGCTACAGTACCACTAGACCCAGTGGTACCATAGACCCCAGGGCCCAGCTACAGTACCACCACCTCAGGGCTAACCTGCCAGATAGCAGGTTTGCTCCAGGTTAGGCTCACAGCATGAGTCACCTTGGTAACAGAACTGAGATCAGTCTACTTTCCACTGAGCTGTTTAGCCGTACTAAATATGTAGTGGAAAAGGAGCAGGTACCAGGCAAGGCGAGCCGGTACTATGCAGTGGAAATGCGGCGTAAAAAAATTCTGACTTAACTCATTGGATTACCCCGGAAATCCAGCTGCTTAAAATAAGGCCCTGGAAGCTCATTTATCCATAGTTCGTAGAAGAAAGTTCTAAATCCTATCATAAGCATACAATTTAGAAATGTAGAAAGTCGTAAGCACGGCGGATCCCTTGATAAATTCCAGTCATTCTAATCCTGTCTGAGCTCAATACCATAAATGTAGACCCACAAATGACCATATATTTAGATTTATTTGATTTATGTAGCACTTATCAAAACAAAGTTAGAAAGTGCTTCATCGAGAAAAATGAAATATTTGGCAGATATGATGAAAACCAGTCCAATACAGGACCAGGTGCCAAAACCAGTGCCTCAGTGAATCTAAAAGTATGCCCAGTAGACCAATGATATTATATCAGCATTCAAGAGCTGCCCCAGTGCTGTGGTACTGACCAAAACCAGATAGAGATGTTTTGACTTTGTTAGGCGTGACAAGACAAAGCATTACACAGAGGTGTGTGTGAATTGACATTGGGACATGTATATGCTAATACTAATATGCAGGAATTGTTCAGAGTAGAGAATAGGACTTTGGTGAAGGTTTGTGTGTGTGTGTGTGTGTGTGTGTGTGTGTGTGTGTGTGTGTGTGTGTGTGTGTGTGTGGCTTAAACCGGCCCACCACAATCGATCACACACACCACCCATCCCCCCGCTCCCCTGAATGTACATACCATCTGTGCCTCTCTTTCAAAACACTAAAGCCATGTCGTAGATACGAGGCGATCCAGAGAGGAAACATGGTTCTTTAAAGTGTGGCATTTATTAATACAATAAAATTGTACACTCAACTAGCGGTGTTTTCATCAATTGATGCTGTCTAAATGAATATTGTTTTTGCATCCATGATGAACAACATGTTATCTGTGTTCTTATAACACATAAACCAGATGCGCGCACACACACATACATACATACACACACACACACACACGAACACACACACCCACTTGATGATGTTGATGGCTGACCTGTGTGCATTGTTCAGCCAATGTCCCACGGGTGGCCAGCCTCACCCAGCCCAAGACTCTAATCAGCATGACTGGGGCCAGGCGAGGCTGCTTAAACCAGTCACATGCACTCCAATTACCAACGCCATATGATTTTAGATTCATTTGTTAGTTATAGGTGTGTGTGTGTGTATACGTGCGTGTGTGCGTGATTAAATTATAATTAAACCCCCACGAGCAGGAAAGGTGTTAAACAATACAATGGATCAGTGGTTACTGGAGGTGTTCAAAAACAACACAAGGGGAGGGGGCGGGGCCAGTGAGGGGTTTATAAGCCTTCTACAAACTAGAGGATTTATTTAATCAGCATGAATACATCATATTTAAGTGTCAAGAACCTGATCTTAACTTCACTGCTATTGACAGGTAATGTTAATCTATTGTTAATCTAGCGAGTAGTTAAATATTGTTGTATTATGCTTTGTCAAACAATATTATACAAAAAAAACAATTCTTCTCAATTGCGAGGTTTGACTAGTAGGCTAAGCTCTACATAATATAATAAGTATATGTTACACTTCAGGGGGCTAGTGTTAGGGGGTGTCATGTGTCAGTGTGGCTTTACAAATTCATTTGACTTAAAATGTATTTGACGGCAAGTTCCCAACATTGAATAGGGCCTCCTATTCAACGTTGAATAGGAGGCCCTATTCAGTCTTCCATTATGGTCCTTCAATCTCTCGCCCTCCTCCCTCCCGTGTCAGGCTCGGTTTGCCAGAGCAAGTTGACCTGTCGAGAGGGCCACAGCGGGCCCACCTATGAGTCCATCCAGAACGTGTTTGACCTGAAGGCTTTCAGGCCTGCGGTGAACCTCAGCAACCCCACTATAGCCAACATTTCCTTCACCCTCTATGCAGTGCTGGGCGTGGTAAGCTTTATTGAACCATGCACACTTGTGTATCTGAAACGTTACTCATACTTAATTGCAGTATTTTTGTTGACTTTTTCCACTTACAGCATGACACCGTTGTGGCCGGTATGGCCACTGAACAGGAACTCGCCCTCACACGCCACATGCTAACATGTAGCTAACATTTCATTTTCAGAATGAGAAGACTCAGATTCTCACCACCTTTCTTTGGCTGAGATTGGCAAGTAGTAGAGCTTTTGCCTCACAAACATAAAATGTGAAAGGATAAATGTTTGAGTCCTAATGGTTTTGAGCTCTCTATATGCCCCACCAGTACTGGCAGCACGAGTTCCTGGTGTGGGACCCTGATGAGTGTGATGGTGTGACCAGGATCTCCCTCCCTGTGAAGAAGCTCTGGTCTCCAGACATCATCATCTATGAATTGTGAGTCCACTTTTCAGATACAGATATTATGAATGTATGTATGCCTATACCAATGCTTGTGTCTTGACCATTTACATTTAAACATTGACATTTTACCTCACTTAAAACAAGTGTTCTCCCGTGATATTTCCGATCGCTAGTACTCTGCATTCTGGCCAGTGGATTTGGTTTTTGCTGTTCCTCCAATTTTGATTGGATGCTGAAGTCAAGTGGCCTCTAGCTGTGGCGGGTCACCGGTCACCATGCGCGTGTCGTGTGCTCAGTGTGGACGATGACGTCTCCCAGGCGTGTCCCTATGTCTACCTCAACCACACGGGACACATCCGCTGGGACCGGATGCTGCGGCTGGTCTCCGCCTGCAACCTGGAGATCTTCAGCTTCCCCTTCGACGTGCAGAACTGCACCTTCACCTTCGGCTCCTACATGCACACTAGTAACGCCTGCACACGCACGCATGCACGCACACACACGCACACACACACACACATGCACACACACACACACGCACGCACGCACACACGCACACACACGCACGCACACAGTGGATGGGCAGTTCATAGATAGATCATTACTTTATTACAATAGATAGGTAGATGGGTAGTCACATAAATAGATAGATGGACATCACTCTCTCTTCCTCAGTATTTCTCTACTCATTACATGTTATGCCCTTATATCTTAACACCATGTCTCCTTCCCTATCCCTTCTTCCCTTGTTCAC
>OMOU01091655.1:2946-16339 GCA_900312585.1 Malacocephalus occidentalis
GGTTTTTAATATATATATATATATATATATATATATATATATATATAGTATATACTGTATAGTCAATAAACTCTGAATAAGATAAACCAATTACCAATGTTCCCGCGCTCGGCCTGGGAATGAGAAGTGTGTAGAGGTTCAGACTCCTGGTGAACAGAACACCAAATGCCAGGCAGTGACCCAGCGTGAGAACCCACAGGCGGACCTGAAGGAGAACCAGACGGCTTCAATACTCAAACAAGGGCGATCAAACTCATTGAGAGTCATTAGCCTCAACCAATTGATTAGATGTTCCCATGGAAACAACCGGCGACGATGGTAATAGAGTGTTCCAGTGTTGCTTAAGCTGAGCACAAATGGAATCACTTCAACCTCAGTCCTGTGACTTTCACACATTAACCAGCATAGGGACCCACCGAGCAAAGTGGGTCCAATACCCAGATGGGCACCAAGGCCCCATCCAGCCCAGCCAGGGGCACCCAGCACAGGGTCAGAAGTATGCCAAGGAGGAGGAGCGGGTCCAGGGACCGACTGCAGCCACTCGGGTCCCTGAAACCCAAACCAACCCAGTTTGTTGGAGTGATTTAACCATTAAAGATAACATTAACACAAAAATTAAAGATTACAGCTTAAAGGTTAAAGAGTACATTGAAGGGTAATGTATTTGTTTTCCCTTTTGGAAACTTGCACAATGGTAATTGTAGTAGAGATATAAATGTACATAAATTCATACAATTTCAAAGACAGAATGAGCAAATTCATGAACTTTTCTATTCTATGCAGTCATGTGACCCGTACATACCGCCAACATGCGGCGTCGGAGATGCTGAGTAAATGGACGGTGACCGTGGTGATGAAGACGAGCGTGGCAGCAGAGGTCACAACGGCGTAAAGAACCACGCCGATGTTCCTGCGCTGTAGACGGACCGCGGTTCCATCTTGAGGTGGACCAGAACCTAAAGAGGAGCAGGTTAGAGAACCGAGAAGGGCCTCCAGGTTTGGGGTAAACCCATGTTGAAGAACAACCTAATGCTATTTTAACGTTGAAGAGACAGTGATATCACCTTAGTTCGTTAGTAGCCAATCAGGCACCAAATCTGCAGTAACCACGGAGATAAAGCTGTTTCTCATTTGATTTTAGCGTTTTGGTGGTCCTTTAAGGTCAACGATGTTGTAATGCTTCAACAAGCGGGGAGGTTGACACTTGGTGACCTATTTCAACGCTTGTGATGAATAGTGGCTTCAAAGTGGATCAAAACTCTTTCCTACCTGAAAACGTAAGCGTGTCCGGAAACAGCTGTAGCTTCTGTGTGAAGGTGTTGTACTGACCCACGAGTTTCTCTCTAGTGGCTGTGGAGGCAATGCAGATACACTGCATTGGCCAATTATAATAGAGGGACAATAAATACTGGTACGTTTCGGCAATAGTTTACTGCAGTTCACGTTGCAGATGAAGCAGTGCTCTTACTGAGAACACAGCTGGTTCCGCTTTCTGTCAACATATCCACATCCACACATCACAGATTTGATTTCAAAGTTGAGCCGTCTATCTATTCCCAATGCCCTTTGTGAGCCATGAGGGGGCGTGGTTAGCGCTGTCGCGCAGTGACAGGGGAGCGGAGCGGCAGGAATGCCTGGAATGTGACGCAGCTGTAGTGAATGAGTGCAATTAATGCTATATTATGACACTTGTGCACTCTTCCTGCAGTAGAGGCTGGGCATCAGAGGCGACAGGAGACCGGAGGGACTCCACCCGCCAACCTACTCTGGCTCACATACGACAATACTTAAATGATGAATGCTGATCAAACGCACATGTTACGATTGTAAATAAAACAGCGTTACCATCAGAAAAATCCACGGATCTGCGCCTTTCTTCTATTTTTCCCGATTGGGCGCCAATGTAACAATGTCCTTGTACTGTCACAATGCCACTACCGTGGCTTTTCCTGGGTCCTAGAAGAAAGGCGCAGATCCGTGGATTTTTCCTGCCGCTCCGCTCCCCTGTCACTGCGCGACAGCGCTAACCACGCCCCCTCATGGCTCACACCCTTATATTGATCACAGAATCTGATTCAAATGCCAATATACCAGCCCATGTACAATACTTCCGTCTTCCGGATAAGATGTGATCACTAAGGATCACACTTAGTGAGGGAAAGGAGATTGAGATGGCACTCATCTCAGGATGAAGGTGTCCTGGGCTGACTCGCAACCTGGCTCCTGTATTATCATGGCCACCAAATCATCCCCTGCTCTCTCTAATCTGATCGGTTACTTCCTCGGCAGACACGTGGAGCACCTTGAAACTGCCTCAGCTCAATTGACGCCACGCGTTCTCCGTCTTGAAACAGGACAGGTCCCTGGACGGAACACAACAGGACAACAACGATATTATATATTCAGCATTGAATCAAACATCAAAGATCATGACCTCAACCCTTCGAAATATTATCAAATATCGAGGAAATAAAAAAGTAAATCAAAAAAGACACCTCTGAATAGCTTTCCAAATCTGTGTGTTCATTCATTGTCCTTGAGTTTTGAGATACTGAAGAAGTACACGGGTGGCACAGATTAACACAGGGAGTCTTTGTTTTGTGTGTGTTTTTTAAACCAGCAGGAATAGACCAACACACTCACCGTGACTCCCTCAAACTGTGTCTGTTGCAAAGCAATGAGCAACATGTCCGCTGTCTGTTTCTGGGTGACGGCGGTGGAGAGGTTAAGGTGGGCACTGTGCCTCTCCCTGTGCTTCAGCCGCTCGGTCATGAGGCTCACAGCTTTGGCCATGACCCACACTCCGTCATAAGCGTAGGCATGGAGATATGCATCTGGAGCCCCCCTCTGCCGAAGTTCCGACAGGTACGTCTGTTCATACTCCAATGGGGTCTGAGACAAAACGTTGAGTGCGTTTACATGCACGCGATCGTAAATCAATCTTAATCGGATTAAGGGAATCAATTATCAGGGCTATAATAATCAGGTCAATTTGCAATTTGAATGATATTCCATGTGTTTATTTATTTCCACAGACCACAATAAAAAGTTTGTTAAAGTAATTTACTAGTAATAGTAAAGTGTTAATTGTACAGTAAACAAGCCTTTTCAGAGCACTTTCTTCTGAGAAGTCCAGGTGTTGTATAGTTCTAGTGCCGTACCGGACTCAGTCTAGAGACCGGGTCCATACCGGACCCAGTCGGGTCTCTAGAAGCTCAGGAGAACCCTCACCCTCCCAGAGACGCCTCTGATGTGCGTGTCACTGAGCGGCCGCAGGTTGAACCGGATCGATCCTTCCAGAACTTTGTGGAGAGCGTGCAGAGAGCAGCCAGAACCCTCCAGGTCCAACCTCCACCCCGGATCTGGACCAGTGGACACTATCCACTGGTACCGTGGCCCAAAGAGGTTCAGCCTGTAGGCCTAAAGATCAAATACAACCTGGTGGTCAACCGACTTCTACTGGTGGTGGACACTGGGAGCTGCCCAGTACAACCACAGTCTTCTACTGGTGGTGGACACACTGGGAGCTGCCCAGTACAACCACAGTCTTCTGCTGGTGGTGGACACTGGGAGCTGCCCAGTACAACCACAGTCGTGTTCCACATTGGGAGCTGCCTCAACAAGTAGTAGAGAAGGTACTTACACAGCACAAGACTTTAGAGGCTGATCTCTCTTCCATTTGGGCTACGATGATCCTCACATCGCTGTCCTGAAGGCACAAGATCACAAGATCGTTCCCCAGCCACTGCATTAAAAAAACACTTTGTTGTTAAAGGCCCACATTGTGTGTGCTCTCGGTCCTCACTCCCCCCCATCTCACCTTCAGGTTCTGGACTTTGTGGCAAGCATCTTCAATCCCGCTCTGGCTTTCTGCCATCTGGACGTTGGCCTTCATCAGCTGGTGAACCAGGTTCTTCCTCATCTGCCACAAGCACAATGGTTTGGTGTAACACAGAGAGAGTAGAGGTCAGTACCACAATATTCATTCATTTCATTCGTAAATGCCTGAAACATCATCTGCAGGATCAAATGTTCGCAACGTCATCAAAGATCAGTGACAGGTCATCAAAGATCAGGGACATCATCAAAGAACTATACAATCCAAAACATATAAGATGTGTAACTGTGATGGATGGACAAGGGCTTCCTGTTGTTACCAGAGCAACCAGAAGTTAAATCTAGTGGGTTGCTATGGAGTTTGTAAGTGTGGTTTCAATTCCATGACATTCAATTGAACAGCAGTAGCGATTCGGCCGGGGTTTCCCCCCGGTGGCTGCAGTGCGCCAGTGCATGAGGCGGGCGTCAGGACCTGTGCAAGGCGCGCTCCTCCCTGGGCAAGCAGAGCCACCCGGGTCCACCTGAAGTGGCGGAGGAGCTGGACCAGCGCCCCGTTGAAGGCCCGGTCGGACGGCACCGTGCTGAACAGGCTCGGGTGTCGCCGGCGGTCGGAGAGCCCGGCTGACTCGGCCATGAAGGAGACCTTGGGAAACATTGAGGAAACACTCTTTCCTTGGAATTCAATGTGTAGCATGAGATAGGACGATAAATACAGAGAACAGAGGATCGCACCCAACAGGGGCTGATTCATGCCAGGGGGGACAAGTTGGTTTTCCAGCTGCATTTTAAAGTGTCCCTCGTTAAAATGAGTTTGTGGATGAATGGATCAAGGATGCACAGGTAGATTGAAGGAAGTGTGTGTGTATGTGTGTGTGTGTGTGCGTGTGTGTGCGTGCGTGCAAATGTCTGCCTCTGTGTACATTTGCACATGCACGTGTGTGTATGGTAGGTACCTGTACCATGTTGAGGGTGTGCACGGCTCGGGCCAGCACAGCTGTCACCTGGGGGCACACCCCTCCAAAGATGATCATGTGACCTGGCTCCTCCCACATGGCATCGAAGAGACCCTTCAGAGCTGTGGCGCTGTCGCACTGACAAGACAAACACACACATCAACGCAGTCAAGTCAACTTTATTAGCTTTTAACCCTTAACCCCCCATGGAAAACTCCTAACACACACACATACACACAAACACTCACAGAAGTGAGTGGAAGGAGATGTGTGTGTTGATGTTGACTACAGGTGATCTGGCCCCTCTACCTGTGAGTCCAGCAGCTGCAGGTGTATCTGGGACGCTCCCTGCCTCCTGAGGTCTTCCAGGGCCAGCGACACCGCCGGGGCCAGCGCGGCTGTCACGTTCCCTTCCCCCGGTGTCACCGTGGCAACCGGCGTCACCCACAACACGGGCACGGGGCTGCGCACCTGAGCCAGGCAGGGTGATGACACTGACAGGCAGGTCAACACCAACATAACCAGCCTCTTCATTCTCAGGACTCACACGCGCCCGGTCCTTAGAACTCTCTCATACACACTCCTGGTCCTCAGAACTCTGTCATACACACTCCTGGTCCTCAGAACTCTCACACACACACTCCTTGTACTCGAAACTCTCTCACACACACTCCTGATCCATAGAACTCTCTCATACACACTCCTTGTCCTCAGAACTCTCTCACACACACTCCTGGTCCTCAGAACTCTCTCACACACACTCCTGGTCCTCAGAAGTCTCTCACACACACTCCCACACACTAATCCCCCTTAGCCCGAGCTAAGTGGCCCGAGAGTGGGGCGGTTTCAGAGGATAAAAGGATTAAGGTGGCAGCAAATGAATGACATCTGCCACAAGGATCAGTTCACTTCTCTCCGGTAACCTCAACACTTCATCTGCTGGGGGTGGGTGCTTTTCACTGCTGCAGTCTGATGGCTGATGTGTGTTTGATGCATTTTAGGTGGGTTTAGGTTTTCAGTGGTGGATGAACTACAGTGTGGGATTTATGGTGAACTTAATTTGACTGCATGACTAAAATGTGGGGCTGTGAAACTGACTTTATTTCAACACATTTGTTGAAATAAAGTATACATGTAGGAACTTTTGTAGGCCCACCTCATATAGTTCCACAGAACTGGCCACTATTGGGGAAGTACTAGAGTATAGGAGGCTGTCAACCTACCGAGATCTGCCCCCTTCATACCCCACTCTGAGGAGGGGGGTATGAAGGGGGCAGTGGGCTTCACACCCCACTCGTTGACCCTGTCGCTGAGGAGGGGATGTCATAAGACAGAGATTCTGATAGGGCTTGTCTAGACACACCAGGTGGTGAAGTAGGAGCCCTTTAAAGCTTGATTGAACCAATGCCCGTCGGCATACGGAGAATGACGAGATCAGTATGCCGAGATCCGGCACGAAAACGTCTTTCCTTTCCTTGATCACACCGATTAAAATAAATCACAAGCAATTAATCGCAGGCGTCTGGTGGTCTGGATCTCTCGGGCGTAGACCCTGGGAGATAAACACATTTCCCTCAACTCAATCAATTTTGCTCAACAGCGAAAAGAAAACAAGAGGCAGGCAGACAGGAAGTTTATGTTACTTGAATACACATGCTCTGCACACACTATTGGACCATTTCGCAGCTAGGTGGCACTAGAGTCATGCTTGTGTGTGTGTGTGTGTGTGTGTGTGTGTGTGTGTGTGGTGTGTTGGGAGTGTAGGTTACTGTATTCTGCTTAGATAACGAAATGATGTAATAATAATAATAATCATTCTATTTCTGCGTTGCTCAACCACCACGGTCACACCACACGAGTTTATTGTTCATTTGACATCCACGTTCCAACATCTCAACAGGAGCAATAAAGAACAAGTGGGGAGCAATAAATCCAGTCATGAATTGTGCAAGAAGCAGAGAAATTCACAAGAAAGTGGGAGGATGGACTTTCTGTGGCGTTCCAGATGGACGGAAGGATGGCTGGATGCGTGTCAGATCTGCTCAATTGATTGTTAAACGTCAAAGAAACAAGATGGTCCCGGAGTCAGACAGAATTTGCCACACTGTCCCCCTTGTTTCACCTGCTGGCGCTAACCCACGGCCCCCCTTCAAACCACAATCACATCCACAGAAAATAGTTTATGTTAGCATGAGGGTAGTTCAGATGTGTGTGTGTGAGAGAGAGAGAGAGAGCAGAACAGAACAGAACTGAGGAGGTTGTTGAAGGACACAGTTAACAGTGTTTACTTGTCATACATACTCCAGCTGCACGGGTTCTTCACAACATCATTTGCAGGAATGTGCAAAGGATATTAGAGGGCAGGGGCCCAAATTCATAAACGGACACGCTGGCGATTTCTGTAATTAAATACATACATGCCTGGAATGATTGCAGACATGAGCCACATCAACTGTTTTGCAGGTAAATCCTCTTTTATTTAAACCAAAGTAACAGCCTGCTCAATAATCCATCCAGCTCAGTAATCCATGATGCAATTTATGAAATCATATGACGGATATGTGCGCAAGAAAAGCTCTGAGGTGAAAATACTTTTGTTTGTGTGTGTGTGTGTCTGTTTTAAGACCCACACCCTACACGCCCACACTCACCACGCGTGTTTTTTACGCGTGTCCTGACTCCTTAACCAAGGAAAACGCGCAACGGCTGACTTTTTTACGCACCAACGGGCAGGAGCGCACTACCAACGGGCAGGAGCGGGGGAAAAAACCTACTGCTCAATACGTTGCCCGGTTCTACGGTGTAATCAAACGGTACCGTACAGTAGGCGTACGGTATCCATCCAGAGCAGACGGTGCCGCGTGTGGGCGTGGCCTAGAGCCTTAAACTGCGGGCTCGCCTTACATGGACACGGGATTCGGGGATCAGCGCGCAGCCAGGACACACGCACCGACCAAGCCGTAAGTGGACACAACGATTGGTTGATTGATTGATTGGTTGATTACTTATTCTAGACGGATCTCAGAAGACATGGAATTAAACTCATATTAATATTAAAGTCATTTAAAGGCTGGAAATGCATGAGTGATCTAAGCTTGTCTCTTCAGAATGTATGCATCGCAAAACGTGCGCTTTTGGGTTTCATGCACAGGTGATAAGACCTCCACATATATTATATATATATATTATTATATATTATTAGCAATCTTAACTGGTCTCACCGTCACATGATATTGAACTGATCTAATCAGAAAACAGAAGAAAATCTTTGAACTGCTACAGACTCACTGATGTGTACGTATGTTCTAATTTATTTCATTTTATGATGACATTGACATCATTGCAGTACAAAATCAGTGCCTGAGTTATTTGGTTAATTTGATGGCAATAATGGGAAAAGGCCTCCTCACTCCTCACACCAAGTGTATAATGGTGTATTGTAGTATTGTATGAGTCACTTGATTCAAACACAGGTTTCAAACATGGCTTTTCCTGAAGCAAAGTCAGCCAATGGATTGTAAAGTTTGGCAACAGCCTGGTGGTTTAGATCAGACGCCCCAGGTCCCACTGCATCTGGTTCCTCTTTAGGGCACTGCTGTGGTTCCACTGCATTCTTGGGAAACGTGTTGGGAAAGCACAGCTCACGCACTCTCAATGATTGCAAAACTAATAGCGTTTGCTTCAATTAAAGTCATTTCAACATAATGTATAGAACTGAACTCTCTCTCTCACTCTTTAGTCTATAAGGTGAGCCCTAACACCGATTATTTTGTTCTGTACAGTGGCATGAGAGACTGAACACACGCAGGAATCCTGTTCAAATCATTTTCAGGTAAGACACTCTCCGACTATCCTGGCTATTAAATGCTGCATGTTATACATCAAACTGAAAGCAGGCCCGTGTATCAAGGAGCCTGCCATGCACACATGAGGCCACCATAAAACCAAGAGTACTAGTTATTCTAATTAGAGACATAATACAATGTGGCCAATAGGGGAGTACCTACAGTCAGCCAGTCAGTCAGTCAGTCAGTCAGCCAGTCAGTGAGAAGGAGTCTACAGTTGTGCTTGTGTCTACCGCTGACTATCTTCTCAGTTTCTCTATTTTGATGATCTCACAAGTGGGGGTGTCCATCCCAATGTATGATAGATACTGTACATTAGCATGACATAAGGCATTGAGGTCCACAATGGACCGGCTCAACAGCTTGTAGAACCCAAACGGCCCAAAACCCCACATAGCAAATGTTGACTTTATAAAGACACATGGAATGGAGGGCTGCTAGTAATTGTTGTAGCAGCCCTCCATTCCATGTGTCTTGCTAGCACGTTGACTGTGGACACAATCCCTGGTTGCAAAGACACTTGCTGTTAATAGCATGTTAGCTGCTATAGTATAAGCTTAGCTACATTTCACCCCTTGTGTTGAACATGACAGATAAAACACATTTTCTTTCACTTTTGAGGGTACAGTGTATGCCTTCGGTTGTGTTCTGGAGATCGTTGGAGCTTTTTCGTGGGGGTTGGTTTTCAAATGTGTAATTGTAGTGTCTCCAATTCCTGCCAGTTATTTTGTGGTGAGAAATGACATTGTTGAGCAGAATCGGTTATGTGAACCATATGTCCAATTCATTTGATCATGAAACCGTCATATCATGTGGTATCATGTGACCGCAAAGTGCATTATGGGTAGAACATGGCACAGAAAATATCCTAATCAGCGTGCCATCAATTCCGCCCTGAAATGGCTTACATTCCTCATCTTATACACATCCTGAGCTGTTTTCAGAGAATTGCACCACAATCACCAAGTGGGTGATTGTGGGTAACAAGTGATGTTGCTCTCTTCTGTTGAATTTCTAGGCGATATTTCTGGACGTTTAAAAAAAAAAGCTTCAATAGCATTAAACCATAGACTTGGAAAATATGTTAAAGGCAGAACCAATATGGGTTTCAAGGTGGGTTTCAAGGTGGGTTTCTGTTGCTTGCTTTGGTCACACAGATTCTGTCGTTATATTTTCTTTCAAGGCCGGCCCATAAGACACTGATCGGCTCTGTGCAAATTCACGCCAAGCCGAGTACCACTCAACCAATCCTGAACATTTGAAACAGCTGGTGGGGATTTGGGGTCTGCTAGTATAGCCCTTAATCTTACTGGGCCGATCCCATTTCTTATATTTACTCCTAGATATTAGTAATAGACAATATATTCCCTATAACTAATAGTAATAGTGAAAAAGGAATCATGACTGACCTAACTAGTCATGAGTATTATGTTATCTGTCTATGAAGTGCCAGACAGATTCTGCAGTCACCACTGTCTAAACATGTTACAGCAGTCATTCTGTTGCTGTGGTGGTCAGAATCCATCCTTAGAAAGCAGCTGTGTTTAGCAGAACCCCTCCCTCACACACACACACACACACACACACATGCACGTTTCATACCTGCAATGTTGCAATGTGATGTTTGAGTAAAGCAACATTTCCCTGGAGAGACCAGAGAGAGGGAGACATTGCAAAAATCATTATCATCATCTCTGTTTGTTAAATGAAGAGCTTTGAGGGAAAACATGTAAAATTCCGTAGGCCTTGTCCATTAATCTGTTCAAAAGGACCTCAGTGCAGCATTGCAACAGCATTTGACCGTTGCTGTGACGAAGCAGGAACTGTGGCTCGGCTCATCATTCTGTGCACTCAGGAAGTGTAACCCTAACCCTAACTTATCAGATCCTACCATGCTAGCCCCAGAGGCTAAAGGCGTCCTCAGTTGGCCGAGCGCAGTGGTGGCCAGTCTCCACACGAAGAACGATAACGCCGGAGCTTCCTCCAATAACTTGTTTGGATAGTCTTCCAAACAGGAAGCTTTCACTGAGAATACGAATAGCTCTCCGCTGATTATATCATTCTTAATTCGTATATTCATTCAGCAGCACTTGTGATTCACTAGGTGCTATAGAATTTGTGATGACTCTCAAAGCATCACAAATGGAGCCCCTCTATCGATGCTGCTCTCAGACTATCGATTCAACTGAACTGCGGGAGAGATATTTGATGCGTGCCGTATGCACCGCGTTGAGTTTCACACCCAGAGCAGCGGCGGGTGAATGGGGGCCTGCTTGTGTCTGCCTGGGGGCCCTCCCTAGTCCCTATACATCTAAATAACGCTGTTTCTGTTTAGATTATCCCATGCATAAACAACTGCCTCTCAAACATGCCTATCACCAAGAGAAAAGTATAAACGCCAGGGTGATCCACAGAGTTCCTGTTTTGCCAAGCGTCAAATGGAGCCCAAGGCCAGGTTGGAATGGGGGGTGTTGTAGGGGTGTGGGTCAGGCGAGGGGAGAAGGGGGGGTGGATTTAGAGTGTCTAAAGTGTGTTTGACAAGCGGAGGTGACACCACGCAGCTGTGGGTGTTCAGAAGGTTTCGGGGTTTTCTTTGTGTGTTAATTAGTGGCAGAAGGCAGTGAAGGGACCGTGGAGAGCCAGAGGTAGGAGGTGAAAACTTCCTGACCGTAGCAAATGTCTAAGAAAGACGACGAAACGTTTAATACAAATGGGTCCTTTAAAATGTCCCAACAAACAGAAATACATCTCACCTGAGTTGTTGCAGTTGCAGTTTTCTTTGATTGGCTCATATTGGTGTCAGGTGACCACTTGGCACTCATCCAATAAAATTGCATGGTCTTGTTGTTGCTGTCCTGTGGGCGATGCCAGATCCCGTTTGGTGGATGATGTTATCTCAAGTCAGAAAACGGCCCCAGTGGAAATCAAACCCCCACCCCTAGCAGCGTAAATACCATTCTCAAGTCAACTAATATTTTAGCTGGATGGTGTGTTATTTCTAAACCTTATTAGAACCAGGTACGCCATTTAATGACTGTTTCTATTGTTTTACTAAACACTTTTACGATCAGTCTTCGGTCGCCACATGAGATCTATTCCCCCGTGAGACACAGAGGAAATGCTTCTTCAAACATTTCCTTTGTTTTTCGTTATTTGTGCCCCTCCCTGATAAGGTTGTGTTGGGCGGGGTGATGATAGACTGCACAGCCCAAACATGGGCCTGTGAAGTCCGGAATAAAGGACTGTTTTCATTGGCCTGTATGAATAGTCTTGAAAGCCAAGCTTCTTCCTCCAGCCAGCTCTAGTGTTCATTAGTTGGTGTTCTATTGACAGTACACAAACACAAACACACTTGTACATGCGCATGGATCATTCTGCATCCATGACTCTGGTAGATGGGTTCAGTTGTTCTGACAGACAGAACTGATATTCAGACTTGGTTTGACATGCGCACCTGATGGTGCAGTCAGAGAGGCAGACAGACGGACAGAGAGGCAGACAGACAGGTGAGGGAGAAGTAGAGTCTCCAGAGAAAAGCTCAGTGGATCCGTTCAGCGATCCAGCAGAGGTCCATCGCAAGCAACTTTGATGGAGCGTCTGTTTGTGAAGACCATTTGGAAAATACGGATATGTTGGTGGTTCACTGTAGGGAGATGCTAATTGATTTAATACAAAGGCAAAGAAATGTTCTTAGCTTTTAGTTTGTTTAGGATCTCGGTGACCACCTCATCGCCATATTATGTCATTTGCAAGGTCCTGTTTGGATTCTAAAAAAAGAATATCGAGTTTAGAGTTTTTGGCTGTAATTAAGTCCCGCCCCCAATGTGCCAAATATGGATTATTTCCATTACTGGAGCCCTAACCCTAACCCCTAAGTTGGAAGGCGGTAACCAATAAGTTACATCACAGACACTATGGGACGTCCCAGGTTCCTCCACCATGTGGCGTGAAGATGTGGGGGGGGCCCAAATCTGTTGACCTCTCCGGGGTCAACGTTAATTGCCTTGTTGAGTCTGGGTGGCTCTGAGCCAAGGACCGCTCCCCCCCCTCTCCCGAAGAGCCTGCATGGATGACGGTTGAGGAGATATGACCTCGAGGAGATTGTAGACTCTATAATATAGAGCCTTGAGGAAATAGAAGCCAAAGATAGACCTGCCTTGCTGCTTGGTACATCTTTCAAGACCTGATTCAAATGTATTTCCCATTGAATTGACTGGCTTTAACCAAGCAAGTACGAGAGTTTGCTTGTCAGTCTGATTATCATCCACTGGGGATTCTCCACACTGTAGACGATTCCCAGGAACAATTGGGAGTGGGTGAGGGTTAGGCTTAGGGTTCCACATCACTACAACAAGAGCTAAGTGAAAGCGTGCAGACCTGAACCTGTGGAGTGATCACAAGGCACAACACTCAGGTAAAGGTGTTGTGTTCCCCGTCGTCTCTAGATCACATGTAGAAATACAAGTCACTTCACAGCCAGATGTCTTCCATTGGGCGAGGGCCCCGACCCCGCTCACGTCCAATTGCCTCTCGGATCTGAAGGATGTGGAACTCCAAACAATGGGGGCCCATTCCCGTTTCCAAATCAAGCGCTCTCCGTCTGTCTCTCTGTGAACCAGGCAAAGTAATGGGAGTTGTGCATCCCCCTGAACCTACCCCCTCGTTCCCGAGCCTCACATTGATTACATTCACATGCTTACAATTACGCCGAACCCCCGGCTCCTCGGGTCTCGGGCCTCCCACTGTGTGACGCGTGAT
>OMOU01091663.1:0-11035 GCA_900312585.1 Malacocephalus occidentalis
ACCCGCTGCATGTCGATGCTGGGGCCAAGGCCCTGGGTGGGGCTACAGTCTGCGAGAGGCGAGGAGTCCTGGGGTTGTAGGCCAACCAGGATGCGAGACACCGCAACACGGCTCCTCCCACCCAGGGAGAGAAGCTGGGTGAGGAGATGTGGTGATAGGGAGGAGATGGAGAAAAATGGGAGAGGAGGGATTGGGTTTGAATGAATGAAAGCTTGGCCCCACATTGTTGAAGCAAACATGAGACTATACCTAGTTGGGATTATTGTTTCTGGATGTAAATGCGATGCATCATGGTGTTGATAGTAATAGAAACGTAATTACCCCAGTATACGCTAGAATATTGAGTTGTTTTTGTATCGTCTATTGGTTAAGGTGGTTGATTCTCAGCAGTAAGTTTGCGTGTTCGACTTCCTCAGCTTTGATTATTGAGTACAGATCATTACAAAGTAGGTTGGATGAAGTGGAAGTCTTTGCTGTTCAATTCCTTTGAGGTTAACAGCAGACCAAGGCCTACATCTAAATGAACCCCAACAGCTTGTACTGCAGCTTGCTTCTCATGCAGTCTGGAATCAGTAAGAAGAATTATATCCCCTTCTATTTAAATCGCTTATGTTAAATTAACTGACCTTTACTTCACAGGATACACAAGGGGATTCTAGGATCAGGTGCGTCTTATAAAAGGGTCCCCTGCCTTCAGCCCTAGAACAAAGAAGAACACAAAAAATGTGTCCTATTGGCAGCCCTCTGAAGCACAACACATAATCCACCATCGCCATTACAATGTACACGTACAGAGTCCAAAGCAGAGGTGTCATCATGGGCATGACAGCGAGATGAACATGGAGAATATTTGCGAATCTTACATTGCCATGCTACATAGCTATGGCAAACAACAATGTGCCACAGTGGTTGTTTTTTGGCTACCCGTCCATCAGCACATCGTCATCTCTCTCGCCTCTACTTGTGCCACAGTAGTCTCCGCTCCGGGAGTAGACCTCGACGGTCCTGGCCTCGCTGGTCACCAGCAGGCTGCGGATGAGGGACGGGGGGGCCTGGGACGCCGAACACACGGTGACGGCGCACGGACGGCCCTCGTCCTCCTGCTCCAGCAGCACCAGACCCGAGCCCCTGCGTCGGGGACCGAGATGTGGGTCAGTGGCTCCAGTTAATGCAAGTAGGACAGACCTCACCAGGCACGATCCATCGGTTATGCTACGGTTTGCAGAGATGCATGCTTGGAGAAAAAACCCACAAAATCAGCTGGCAATACTTTTCATCAGCATGTGAAAAGTATTGCCAGAATAGCATTCTTCCACCTTAGGAATATTGCTAAGATTCGCCCAATGCTATCAGCCGCGGATGCAGAGACACTCATCCATGCATTTATATCATCTAGACTGGATTACTGCAATGCACTGTTCTCCAGCTGGATTACCGAACTCCACTACAAGAAGCCTCCAGCTTGTGCAGAACGCTGCTGCTAGACTTCTAACGAGAACTAGGAAGTTCAACCACATTACTCCTATTCTCGTTTCCCTCCACTGGCTCCCAATAACCACCAGATCAGACTTTAAGGTGCTGCTTCTTACCTACAAGACCCTGCATGGGTCCGCACCATCATACCTGAAGGACCTTATTGCTCCCTATTGTCCTTCTCGGCCGCTCCGGTCCTCAGGGGCTGGCCTTCTATCCATTCCAAAAGTGAACAAAAAATCAATAGGAAACAGGGTGTTCGCATATCAAACTCTGCTGATATATTCAAGGCTAGACTTAAAACCCACCTCTCACATTTGGCTGCTAGGAGTGCCCCTCAGCTCCAATTACAGCTAAATTATTCACACTGTCAGCACTAGTCTACCCCGGGTGCCGATAGGGACTAGGGTAGAGGTTTCCTTTACCTCCATGTGTTCCATCTAACCATCATGTCTCCCATTCCATAGGGTGCTGCTGTGACCATGACTGGATTCCTGGCCACCCCACCTAACGGCCACCAGCCTGCTGTCCAGCCAGCATCATCTCAAAAATTACTAATTTCATTACCATCTGTACTGTGTTACTGTTATGCTTTGCCACCTTTTTTCCTATGCCCGTTTGACACCCATTGCACTCCGAACCGTCCCTGGAAGGGACCCCACTCTGCGTTCTTTCTCAATATTTCTTCCTTGTTAATTAAGGGAGTCTTTTCTTGCCCTTAGGGGGGCCTGGGCTCGGGGGGTGTCATAATGATCACTTGGCTGATGTGGCCTGTAAAGCCCTTTGAGACTAACTGTGATTAAGGGCTATACAAATAAAATTGACTTGACTTGACTTGAATAATAGTCCATCAGTCCAATGGTCCAATGGACCAAAAAGTCTGATTGTCCAATAAAGGGAAAGTCCATTAATTAAGTGATGAGCAGTTCAGTAGTTGTACTGTCTTGCTGGAAGTGCACACCTGATGATATTTTCCGCCATCCTGACGACCCTCTGGATGGCTTTGCTGTCCTGAGAAGTGGTATTGCCGTACCACACAGTGACACCACCTGACAAAACGGTATCTATGGTGCCACGCTAGAAGTTCATAAGCCATGTTCATGTGCTTCTGCCGCATTTCCTGAGGAACTGTAGGGAGTAGAGGTGTTGGTCTGCCTTTTTGAGCATGTTCTCCTTATACATGAGATCTCTAGGCTCTGCAATTACATCCCACAGCTTCTCCTATCACTGTTACGCAAACAACACCCAACTGTTCCTTTCCTTCCCCCCTTCTGACCCCCAAATTTCAACACGCATCTCTAAATGCCTTGCTGACATCAGCAAATGGACGGCAATCAATCACCTGAAGCTTAACCTAGACAAGACTGAGCTTCTCTTCATGCAGTCACTGACTGCAAGGAAACTTCAACTTAACAAAATTCTACAATGTAACTACCCTCTCGTCCACGACCTTAACTGGCTCCTGGTAATCGCTCACATTAAAGTCAACACGCTGGTACTGGCCTAGATGGCTGTCAGCGGAACTGCCCCTGTCTACCTCCAAACATGAGTCAGACCCCATGGCCCATCCTGAGCGATCCGCTCAACAACTTTGGCCAGATGACTGGTGCCACTGTCACTAAGAACATGCAAATATCGCTCTGTCAACTCCCAACTCTTGCACTGGCACCAGAGTGGTGGAATGAGCTCCCGGCTGACATCAGGATGGCAGAGTCACTCACAAGAGACTCAAGACCCACCTATTCAGAGTTCACCTGGACTCTGCATAACACCCCCCCCCCCTTCTCTCGCCTAACATTAGCATTAACTTGCGCGTCTTGTATGTGTTGGCATTATTAATAGTACTTAGTATTGTTTAGCATATTGTATGATCTTAGATGTTTGTAATGCACTCAGAATGGCACATCTGCTCTTATCCCAGCTATTATGCAGGCAACCTAGCAATTATGAAACTCGTTCCATTAACCTCACAACTATGAATGCTTGAAACCTGCCCTGTTCTTATCGTTATGTACCCCAGCGATATATTGCTGTCTCTTTCAACAAATGTATTCTTTGTGAGTCACTTTGGACAAAAGCGTCTGCCAAATACCCTAAATGTAAGTGTAAATGTAAATATTCTCCCAACATAATAAAAAGCCACTTGAATCTTGATGATTCAAGTCAACATCAAATCGTCACTTCCTGTTCGGCAGAAAAAACACATGTGGTGACGTCAACCATGCAGCGTTCAAGCCGGTGACATGGCAAGTCTCCTCTCTCCCCCTCACATAATCCCAGATGACACACCACTCCCTGGCGCATCCAATCAAATCCTACATTCTGTCCCACACCATTTTACGCTTTTTACTTTAAAAAACATTGTCTCAGGGAGGAGGATTCATTTTAAATGCAGGTTCACACAGCGACTGAATACAACGACACAATCCCACTCTTACGTAATGATGCAATATAGGTTGTATTTTAAATGCTATGCCATACAATATCCACATACTCGACTGTGTGTGTGTGTAGAGACGGAGCAACAGAGTGACAAAGAGGCGACCCAAGGCAAGGTTTATGACGTGCGGACTGAGGGCCTCCGCCTACGAAAGCGTTTCTCTTTTTGAACGCACCATGACAACCACTGATGGAACGTCACAGGGATTAGAACATCAGGCCACAGTAGAACACTGTATCCCCCTCTCTCTCGTATGTCTCCCACTCTCTCTCTCCTGTCTATCTCACTCTCTCTGCCATTCTCTGTTGTCTCTCTCCCACTTTCTCTCCACTGATCTCTCTCTCTCTCTCTACTGTCTCTCTCCCACACTCTCTCTCTACACTCTCTCTTTCTCTCTCTCTCTCTCTCTCACTCACTCACTCTCTCTCGCTCTCTTTCTCTACTGTCTCTCTCGAACTGTCCCTCTTTACTCTTTCTCCCCCACAATCTCTCTCTTTGACTGTCTCTCACTCTCTCTAGTGTCTCTCCGCCACAATCTCGCTCTAGTGACTATCCCCCGTGCTCTCTAGTGTCTCTCAACCACTTTTACTCTCTGTTTCTCTCCTCCATTTGTTCCTGTCACAGTCCCCCCTCCCTCTCTCTCGCTGTGCGTGGTGTATGTCGGGAGCACGGGTGTGAGCGAGTGTGTGGGGAGTGATGAGTGGTTGGCGGGAAATTTGAAAGTTGCTTTTTCTTTTCCGATTTCTCCTCCGTATTTTCTACATTTCTCTCTCAGGAAAGGCTTTTAATTTAAAACGTAGTGCTTAAAGCAGACAAAGGGGCCGGCTGAAGACCACGATGCCGCGGTGCAGATGTCTTCCACCACAACGCCCCTCGACCACAGTTGTAGACACAGCTACACCCCGGCTCTAACCCCCAATGGGGAAACCAACCCCTGCTGGGTGTAAGCTAAGCCAATAGCATCACACAGCCAGTGTGAGAGCCACTGCTTAGAAAGAGCATGGCCCCTGGCACTCCCGATGTTCTTACGCAGGAACATTGGGTTCGGTCTTACTATCGCAAACAAGTTGTCACCGTTAAGCAACAGGCAACAAGGACTGATGGAGAGAGCACACTGCGGTCCAAGCCCTGGCGAGCAAACCACCTCTGTAATCTGCAAAAGCAGAGCCAAAGGAAACACCACATGGGCCACTGCCATTTGATTAGATTAGATTACATTCAACTTTATTGTCATTACACAGAGTACACGTGCACAGAGTACAACGAAATGCAGTTAGCATCCAACCAGAAGTGGTATATATGGACAGAGGTATACTCAGTGGTGCTTGTACACTGGGGTGTACAGCAGGGTATATACAGTGAGGGAGCACAACTCGCTGCAGTGCTGTCCTGTCCGAGGCGGTGCAGTTGTCATACCAGACTGTGATGCAGTTAGTCAGGATGCTCTCGATGGTGCAGTGGTAGAAGTTCACCAGGATCTGAGAGGAGAGATGTACCTTCTTCAGTCTCCTCCATTGATATAGATTGGGGAGTGTGTGACACCCTTGGTCCTCCTGTGGTCCACGATGAGCTCCTTGGTCTTCTTGGTGCTGAGTGTCAGGTTGTTGTTGGCACACCACGGTGTAAGGTGCTGGACCGAGGATATGGCATCCTCCGTGCACCTGTTCTGGCGGTAGGTGAATTGGAAGGGGTCGAGTGTGGGTGGTAGGCAGGTTTTGAGGTGAGCCAGGTCCAGCCTCTCAAAGCACTTGATGATGGGAGTGAGTGCCACGAGTCGGAAGTCATTGAGCCTCTTGGCGTTGGAGTGTTTGGGCACCGGCACAATGGAGGTGGTTTTGAAGCACGCGGGGACAACTGCTTGGGCCAGAGACAGGTTGAACATGTCCGTCCAGACCTCAGTCAGCTGTGTGGCGCAGGCCCTGAGCACTCGACCGGGGATGACATCAGGGCCGGTGGCCTTGCGTGCGTTCATCTTGCTCAGTGCTGCACCTACATCGGAGGGGGAGAGTGTTAGTGGCTGGTGGTCTACAGGAAGGACAGGCCTAATGGCCCCATCATGGTTGTCCCTCTCGTAGCGAGCGTAGAAGTTGTTCAGCTCATCCAGGAAGGAAGCATCACTGGATGGTGGTGTGGGTTTGGTCGGTTTATAGTCAGTGATGGCCTGGATGCCTTGCCACATGCGTCGGAGTTATTGAAGTTCTCCTCCAGCCTTAGCTTGTAGCTTAGCTTGGCCTCCTTGATGGCCCTCTTCAGGTTGGCTCTGGAAGAGCTGTAGGCTCGCGCATCACCTGATCGAAAAGCGATGTTGTGAGCATTCAGCATTAGGCGGACCTCTTTGTTCATCCAGGGCTTCTGATTCGGGAATATGGTGATCCTTTTTGTGGTGATGACTCTGTTGACCTTGGTGTTTATGAAGTCCATGACAGAGGAGGCATAGGAGTCAATGTCCATGTGAGTGTCCAAGGTGAGGGAGGGGCGAGGCTTATATACATTACATACTCAACACGAAAGACAAGTCATCAGTGTGTGTGTGTGTGTGTGTGTGCGCGCGTGTGTGTCTCCCAGGGGCTCCCCCTCACCACTGGGCTCCAGTCTCTGGAGGAGCTGATGTCTCTATCTGGCTGTCTGGAGTGTGAGGGTCCCAACAGACACCTGTACGACTTCACCGGCACCCTGCGTCTGGAGAACCTCAAGTGAGACCCGCAGATAACACACACACACACAGACAGACACACTACTCTCAGACAGACTCGCACTACTCAACTCTCACTGCATTGTGAGACGCCAAATGGCAACTATTTAAAAGCAGCGGTGATTAACAGTTACAACACAGTTTGTGTTTGTTAGCCATTTCAAAATGAGCAAAATGAATAAGCATGCAGAGACGGTTCGTGGTGGAGATCTTTTTTTTTAAGTGAGACTGACCTGAGAACAAACATGAAAACATTTCTCTCTTTCTTTAGCCCCGCTCCCTTGGGGCCGGACCAGGTGCTGCTGCGTGGCGCCCAGCTGAGGAACACACAGTGGGTGGTGGGCATCGTCGTCTACACGGGCCACGACTCCAAGCTAATGCAGGTGAGTTCAGGTCTCTCATCCCGTGGTTTTTGCAAGTTCCGATAGTGTTTGTGTTTTTAAAGGGGCCCTATTATTATTTTCATTGTTATTTGACTAAAATTGTCATTGTGATGAAGTTTACCAGTAGGTACGGTTCGCTGGGTAGGCCGGTAGTCTGATCTAGTTGGCATACGTCTAGGTGGGCACTTCCACTTGCGACGTCACAATGACAATTTTTGTCACATGACAATTTTGACAAAGCTTGTAATGCTTAATGACACTCACACCTGATGGTAATATTGGGCCCTTTTAAATGGTAAAAAAAAACAAAGTCATTGTATTTGCCATTGATGCTTATCCATGTTTGTCTGTCCGTCATCTTCCTCTGCCTCCTGCCCCATCCCAGAACTCGACCAAGGCACCCCTGAAGCGCTCCAACGTGGAGCGGGTGACCAACATCCAGATCCTGGTGCTGTTCTGCATCCTGCTGGTCATGGCGCTGGTCAGCTCCGTGGGTGCTGCCATCTGGAACCGCCAGCACACCGAGGAGGCCTGCTGGTACCTATCCCGTGCCGGTGAGCACACAGACACACACACACACACACTGTGAGTGACTGTATTCACTCAGTCACTCACTCACTCAGCCACAGACAGATCTTTCAGTGTTACTACTGATATTACTACTGTTACTATTTACATGATCATTTATTGTGTGTGTGTGTGTGTGTGTATGTCTGCGTGCACGTGTGTGTAGGGGACATCTCCACCAACTTTGCCTACAACCTTCTGACCTTTATCATCCTCTACAACAACCTGATCCCCATCAGCCTGCTGGTCACACTGGAGGTGGTCAAGTTCACACAGGCACTCTTCATCAACTGGGTACGCTGTTGCGTGTGTGTGTGTGTGTCTGTGTGTCTGTGTGTGTTTTTTTCTCTTCTTTTTGCATTATTCATGTTTTTGCCTGTCCCAGGATGAGGAGATGTACTACGCCGAGACGGACACGCCTGCCATGGCCCGAACGTCCAATCTGAACGAAGAGCTCGGTCAGGTGAGAGCAAGCTCCTCCCAATGTTGGCTTTAAGAAGAAACGGACGGCTCATTGGCTCCTCATTGTCCTTGTTTCAAAACTATCAAACTTTTGGGGGTATCAAACTTTTTAAAAATTAAACTCTACTGAACATGGGGAACACATCAGGTTTTTTCCCTTTGCCTCTCCACTCCTTCACTAATAAGCTTGTGTCCAGTATTGGCTTTCGGTGGAAACCAATCTGTTCAGTCGGTGTCGGTTTTTGACTCCCGTCACCCGGCCCTTGTCCTGCCCTGTCTCCCCTTTCTCCCCTTATCTCGCCTCATCTCTCACAGGTGAAGTATCTCTTTTCTGACAAGACGGGAACTCTCACCTGCAACGTCATGAACTTCAAGAAGTGCACCATTGCCGGGATTACTTATGGGTCAGTCTCCTCCCCTCCCCCGTGCCCAACATGATTAAATGATGTCCTTCCCGAAACAGCCTCTAGGGGCGCCACCTTCCCAAAACCTCTAACTGAATTACTTGAATATCTTGATTAAAACCTGATTTATAGTCACCTGGCGTGAACCGTGTCACCATGTGTGGACTCGGTAGCCCCGCACTGTGCATCACGGCTACTATAAATTCTGCTTTATCCTGCACTCGCTCGTTTAAAACACACCTCTTGCTCATCATCATTTTGTAGATACTAATCAATTAATGTTGTATTGTATTAATCCAATTCCTGTTCTAGCCCTGTTACACAAGCTAATGGTCACCCGAGTAGATGCCGCCTCTTGCTTTGCTTTGCCTGAATGTGACAAGGACTAATGAACTTATCCACTGATTGATTTATTTTGCCTTCAACCCTCCCTCTCTGGCCTCAGCCACTTCCCTGACCTAGAATGTGATCGTTCTATGGAGGACTTCAGGTCAGTGTGCCCTCCTCTTCCTCTGTCCTCACCCGTTGTCCCAGCGTTCCTGATCCTATTTACTCTTAGCAACGTCAACCGTTACACTGTTGCTTCCCTCGCTTGGGAAATGTCTGTGCTCATGCAGCTTTTACTCCCTATATTTCACTCCAGTGCCTAGCATTTGTCAATCAAAGTACTCCCACTGCCCTGGTGGCCACTGTGGTTGGATGTGGTTGGATGTGATGCTGTTGTATTATATTATCCCGTGGCTCACTGTGCTTCCCGCTGTTTTGCCAGCCAACTTCCAGCCAACAGCAACAACTCAACAGAGTTTGACGATCCCGCCCTGATTGAGAACATCCAGAACCACGTATGTTTGTTGTGATTCGTGATTTGTGAAGAGGTTGGAGTAGAACAAAAATGGCAGACTGATTTGAATGCATCCATTCTGATTGTAGGCTTAATTATGTTTGCATATTTGTAACGTGTGTGTGTGTCCGTGTGTGTGTGTGTCTGTGTTTGTCTGTGTCTGTATGTATGTATTGTGTATATGTGTGTGTTCCTGCGTGCGTCCAGCCCACGTCTCCTCAGATCTGTGAATTCCTGACCATGATGTCCGTGTGCCACACGGTGGTGCCTGAGCGGGAGCAGGACCAGCTCATCTACCAGGCGTCCTCCCCTGATGAGGGGGCGCTGGTCAAGGGCGCCAAGGGCCTGGGCTTCGTCTTTACCGCCCGCACACCCGACTCCGTCATCATCGATGCTGTATGGCCGCGTCTCTGATGGGTTTTATATGTGGGCTAAGCAATTGTTTTCGAGGGCCCCTATTTCACCACCAGGTGGGAGGGGGATAAGTCATTCCAAGCGGCTTCAGAATCCCTGGATGATGACATCACAAGTGGGAGTGTCCACTCTGATGTATGCTGGATAGATCAGCCTAGCAACCTACCCAGTGGACTTGCAGCAACTGGTAGGCTGATTTGTCCAGCATACATCTGGGTGGACACCCTACGTGTGATGTTATAAGCCGGAGATTGTTGGTGCACCTTTGGTCATATTTTGACTGGTGGCTGGTGGTAAATTGGGTATTTAACGTGTATTTAAATTTGAAGTACCATCTATTTCTATGTGTTGGTCTGCAACACTGAGAACTGTGTACGTGGGTGTTTTCATATAGTCCACGTGTTCCTGTCGATCTATAGATCCCTGTCTGTCTTTGTTTGCACTCTTGTGTCTACTTACTTTTATTTTGTCCTGCACAGCGAGGGAAGGAGCAGACCTATGAGCTCCTCAACGTATTGGAGTTCTCCAGGTAACACCCCCCCCCCACACACACCAATCATTGTATGAGGCCACGCACCGCCTCAGAGACACAACCTTCTGCTGTGTCCCTTCATTTCCATAGCAACCGCAAGCGCATGTCCGTGGTGGTGAGGACCCCCAGCGGGAAGCTCCGTCTCTACTGCAAAGGAGCCGTATGTCTGCCCGATTAAAAAATACCTGTTTTATGTTGGTTAATCATTCTTATGTTCGTTAATAATCGCGTGATGAATTATTTTTTCAGGATAATGTGATATTTGAGCGGCTGACCGAAGCGTCGCAGTACAAGGAGCTGACGGTGGCTCATCTGGAACAGTTTGCTACTGAAGGTAGGGAGGAAGGAAGCTAGATTAATGTCCTTAGCGCGCACACTCCTCCCTCAACGGGTCTTAATTACTTGCATTTTTTATCTCATCGGAGGATACGTTATGTAGAACATCATTGATTTGCGTGCAATTGGCCGGTATCTGAAATCCTGTTTATAAAACACCTGTGATAAGTGAAACCAATTGGGTCTGTTGCATTAACATTTAGTTCCTGCTTTGCTTGGACAAAACGGTGTGTTGTTGCACCACCGTGCATGTGTATGGACCACCCTAGAGGCCCTAAAAGCCCTTTCTGAATGAACTATGAGGTGGACTTTCCTACTTCCCACTGGTCTCTATTCATTTGACAGATGTTCCCGTCTCAATGAAATCACGGTCATCCTGTACGGCTCGTTCCCCAGAGTGAGAGAGACAGTGAGAGACAGAGGGACAGAGATAGAGAGAGACAGACAGACAGACAGACAGTGAGAGAGAGATGGGGGGGGGGGGCAGGGGG
>OMOU01091665.1:0-11808 GCA_900312585.1 Malacocephalus occidentalis
CTTCTGCCTGTTTTGGAGGCAAGGTTTTTGATGCCAACGCATGTCTGTGCAGAGCATAGTGCGTAGCAATGATGTGTGGTGCATCGGATTTCACCAGCGCTCCAAAACCAGAGTGTCGTCCCAGCATGGCTGGAGCTCCGTCCGAACAAACTGCAGAAACCATATTCCACGAAAGATTGTTGTCTCTGAAGAAATCATCCATGAGTTTCTTCACATCGACTGCCTTGGTTGTTGTTGTAAGAGGCTTACAAAATAAAAAATCTTCCTTTATCATGTCGTCTTTCATATAGCGCATGAATACAACAAGCTGGCTTAGATTGGAAACGTCGGTGGTCTCGTCGAGTTGGAGGCTGAATTTTGCTGGGCTTGAAATCAGATCTGCAACTACTTGAGCCAAGATGTCATCACTCATGTCGTCTATTCTGCTGCTGATAGTGTCATTTGAAAGAGTAATTTGGGATAACATATCTTCAGCAGCTTTTCCCAGCATGATATTTGCCATCTTCAACGCAGCTTGTTTTACGGGTGTTTCACCAATGGTGTGTGGTTTGCCCTGCTTTGCGATCAGGTACGCAACTTCGTACGATGCTGTGAGGATCGGTTTGTCGGTGGGTACAAAGCCGAGAACGGGCAGAGTAGCCTTTTCATCGAATCTCGCTCTCTTCACCTTGAATTCAGCGAGTGTTGTGTTCTTGTATTTCCCATCTCCATGCAGCTTTAGGAAGTGTTCCTTTAGTTTTGCCGGTGCTAGACTAGAATTGCTCAACTTGGCATTGCAAATCATGCATTGAGGACGCTGACTCCCATCACGTTCCTCTATACACGTGAATCCATATTGTACGTATTCGTCCAACCACTTTCTTGTTTTGCTCGACATAGTTAGTATGAAGGGATTGAAAGATTAAAAGAAAATCACAAATGACGTACAATCACAACAGCCACAAGTCGACTACTGAGTGCACCAAGTTCCCTGCAGCACAGATATCAAAGCCAATGTGGCGTGATCAGCTGCAGCCAATGATGGCCAAGCATAGCCGCAGGAAGTGGGGGTGCTGGAGGTGCTGCAGCACCCCCTGTTGGCGAATGGTGTACAGTCCTGGCTGCAGAGCCCCTGCTTCACACCTTCACTTCACCATTACTTTTGCTCACATTTCTCGCTGGAGTTGAAAAGTTAATAAAGTCTTGCATGTTTCATTCACTACAAACATAACAAGACACAAATATCTCATATTTTGGTTAAAGTTGTCAGCGAAGTCGTAATAAACTTTGAATCGCTGCTTCTTCATTGCTAGTGTGAACCGGGCTATACTGTGTGTGTCTTGACCCCTGCCGAACCCCTGAGAGTGACTCAGCGAACCCCTGGGGTTCGATCGAACCCAGGTTAAGAACCACTGCCTTAGCAGATAAAACATATCTGATTCTGCCTATGATGTACAGGGCGACTCACATAAGTAATGTATCTCATTCATTCAGGCTTTGTGAATAATGTGGCACTGGGGAACCATCAACAGTATCAGTTTTGACTGATGTGATCAACTGTAAGACTGAGTGGTTGGACATTTACTGGATATTAACAAGGATATTAACTGGATATTAACACCCTGTTATTATATTAACAAGGGGGTAGGTCTACAGCCTCACTTACACTGGGGAGAACCCTGTTATTATATTAACAAGGGGGTAGGTCTACAGCCTCACTTACACTGGGGAGAACCCTGTTATTATATTAACAAGGGGGTAGGTCTACAGCCTCACTTACACTGGGGAGAACCCTGTTATTATATTAACAAGGGGGTAGGTCTACAGCCTCACTTACACTGGGGAGAACCCTGTTATTATATTAACAAGGGGGTAGGTCTACAGCCTCACTTACACTGGGGAGAACCCTGTTATTATATTAACAAGGGGGTAGGTCTACAGCCTCACTTACACTGGGGAGAACCCTGTTATTATATTAACAAGGGGGTAGGTCTACAGCCTCACTTACACTGGGGAGAACCCTGTTATTATATTAACAAGGGGGTAGGTCTACAGCCTCACTTACACTGGGGAGAACCCTATTATTATACCGTTGGCTGGTGATGTACACTAAGTGATTGGCTCACGACATCAACATAAAACATGCAGAAACCGTATGAAAGGGGACCACCATTGCTATATTATTATAATTGGACAATACCTTATTCGTGTACAGTTGTGGAGTAATCATCTGCACTTGTTGGGTGAAGAAGCCGGCTGTCGTTCTGGGTGCAGGCGCCCTCTGCGCGCTAGACACAGAAGAACGCGCAGCGTCTGAAAGTGAAAGTTCGCCCCAAGTAAACAAGTCCGTACTTGGTATTGAAACACCCCCGCAGAAGTACGCATCGTCTCAGACTATCAGGAGCGTTCAGTGTGCTTGTGATGCAAGTGATTACTTCCAAGCACAGTTAACAAGTAGTTAATTCCCAAGTAGACGTCCAAGTAGTCCAAGTAGTTTCTCAACACTTTCGGCCTATGATTCCACCCAAGTTCTATGGATAAGCTCCCATCATGCATCACTTTCCACCAAGCCCTAAACTCAATGTCCCCTGACTTTAACATAATAACTTCATTATTTTATGCACTACCAGACTACCTCACTTTACCGGGCCTTGGACTATTCGGACTGCAAAAAAAAAAGAAAGTCACTTACTGTGCCATTGTTTATTGTTTACTGTTTATATTGTTTATATTGTCCTTCTGTTTATATTGTTTATATTGTCCTTTACTGTTTAGATTGTCTTACTGTTTATATTGTATATTGTTTACAGTGTTTATTTATTTCACGACTTCACCTGTTGCACCGTGGGCCTGAGAGGCATGTAATTTAATCTGTGCTGTATGTCAATATAGCACATTTGACAAATAAAAGAACTTGAACTTGAACTTGAACCTTTGATTGCAATTGTTATTGTAAAGGTATTGTAAAAGGACAAAAGAAAATCAGCCAGATGACAGAGTTGGGTTCAGGATAATTAGAGTCAATAAGAAACATCTGTTTAGATGTTCTGACAATAGACCAATCTCAAGCACACTGACCTAACTAAACATGATGGCCCTGTGGAGATTATTCACGTGCTCACTGTTCATTTGGAAATGGAAAGCATGTAGCTCTTTGGAACCTTTTCAAATGGGGGATTCTTCTGTAGATAACAACACTGTACTCTGCCAGGAAGACTTCATGACAGTTTTCATTTCAAAACAGCAATTGGCAAATCTTGGCATTTATGTTCAAGGTAAGCCTCAGGAATATAGTGTCTACTTTTGTACATTGTTCAGGTTATCGTCAAGCTGTTTTGTGTGTTCCCGTTCTCTGTGCAGATGAACAGGGCAGGTATTATGAGGCCATGGCCATTGCTCATCAATGCCACTACTTCTTGAGAGAAGCGGATCACTTTGTCATCTTCACGGTGTCTTACCATGGCTGTTTTGTGACAAGACACGTAAGCCTGTTGACCTTTCAGAAACATATTGTGTGTTGTCATCATCAAATGTGCAGACAACCATAGCGTTCCTATAACGGCAACTGTCTAGACCACATCGTTTCCCTCCGGTGTGACTCTAAACTAGATCAGTCAACAGTCACTTTCTGTTCACCGAATGCATACATTTCTTTCAGGAGACGAATAACAGCGTTATCTATTGGGTCAACATTGGAGCAATGAGCGAGAGAGGCTCTAGAATCAGACTAGCCCCCTTTCGGTATGAAAAACGCCCGTTGCATTGTCTGGCTCTATCTTAGAATAGCAGTAATTCAATCTCAGTTCCTCATCTCCTCTCTGTCAGGCTGACGGCGGTGTGCAGTTTTGCGTTACCGAGTATGTCTCTGTTGGACACCAAGGTCTTGGGCCACAGGGCACAACGGCCACCAGCATTGAAGAGCCACGGGACACTCGGGGTAGAGTTGAGGTTTGCTAAAGGTTTGTTCCGTGTTCCTCCACATCCTCCTGATGTGGTTGTTGTTGGGGTTTTTTTTTTTTCGTGCCAGCTAAAGACATGAACCGGCTAATTGTTATAGGCCTATTTTAAAAATGTGAGTGCTGATGGTAATATCAATGTCAAATACAGTCCACATCAAATATGGCAACCAAAAGAATTGCTTCTCTGCAGAAGTGTGAAGCAGTTTAAGAGTTTTAAGACACCTATTCATATTTGTTCGGTTTTTTTGCATCACTGCCAACCCTTTATTTACTGTGCACATATCTCCAATAAAAAGCCGACCACATGTATTGTATATCTCTTCTGCAGATTCCTCCTACAGGTCATTCTACTCGTCCCACAGCCCGCCGCTAGCTACTGAACTGGGACAGCCTGTTCACGTGGAGGTGCACCTTCTCAAAGTTGAGGACGGAGATCTTGTGCTCCTGCTGGAGGACTGCTGGGCCACACCCACCCAAAACCCACACGACCCGCTGAGATGGAACCTGCTCGTTAAACGGTCGGCACCACACGCTTCTTGGTTCCCTAAACACTTGAGGGAACTGAAAAGGTGCAACACTGAATCTTTGTTCTGTCATAATTGTAGGTGTCCTTTTAGTGGGGATAGCCACGATGGGACAATTTTGTTGCCGGTTGGGTCGAGCAACAAAGAGGTACGGTACCCATCGCATCACAAACGCTTCGTGACCCGGATCTTCTCGTTTGTGAATGCGCCCCCAAGGTCGAAAAGACGAGTATGTGACCAGAAACGAGTTCTCTACAACAACCTCCTGTACAATCTGAGTCTGTGGTGCCATTCTTCATTCAAGTAAACTAAAAATGAAATGTTTCTACAGGTGTATTTCCACTGCGATATTGAGATATGCAAAGGACAAGATTGCTCGCAATGTAACAATAGTGAGTGGGTCGATACTTGTATTTCAGCTACTTTGTAGGCTAGTTCTTAAAATGAATGGCTTACTTTTCCAGAATAATACATTTAACATATTTTTTTTCCATTTTCTCCAGAAAGAGCACTACAACGAAGACTGGTGAGAAGTCAGAAGATACTGCAAAATGTAGTTTCGGGTGGCCCTTTAATCCTTCTCGTAAATAAATGACCTGTGTGAAACACTGTCATAAATATACACCCTGTCTACAGTCTATACACCCTGCCCACCACTCACGTATGAAGTCACGTGTGAAGTCACGTGTTCACATTTCAGCCAATACGAGCCCGGCGTCAGATGTTTTGCGGAAGTGAGTTGATGGCTAGGTTTTCCTAACGCACACCGAGATGGACAGTAAAAAGTTTGTCACACTGTAATGTTGAACATTGCATGATTAGATATAATTGTGTGTGTGTGTATTTGAGGGGGGTTGTACAAAAAAGGTCAACCTATACATTTTCGCATTATGTCAAATAAGTCAAATAAGTCCGAAATCAAATGTTGTGATGGAGCGAAGAGCCTGCCCATCTATCGACACAGAGCCACGCTGATCCAGGCAGTGAAGGACAACGTGTTCCTGGTGGTCACTGGTGAAACCGGCAGCGGCAAAACCACACAACTCCCGCAATATCTGTACGAAGCAGGTACGTTAGGTCCACGTCGCGTCCGACTCGTACCGATGTTGTTGTCCGACGTTGACGCGCCTCTCCTTCCGTTCAGGGTGGTGGAGGGCCGGCAGAATCGCGATAACTCAGCCCAGGCGAGTGGCAGCCATCACGGTGGCCCAGCGGGTGTCTTACGAGATGCGGTGCACGTTGGGCAAAGAAGTGGGCTACCAGGTTCGCTTCGATGACTGCACGTCACAGGTGAGGTCAAGCAAGCAAGTCAAGATGTAAAACGCATGGGGATATTGACTCACCGTGTGTGTCGCTCCACCCAGGGCACGGTAGTGAAGTACATGACGGACGGATGCTTGCTGAGGGAGGTCCTGGCAGACCCTCGCCTTTCCCAATACAGTGTTGTGATTTTGGACGAGGCCCATGAGCGGAGTCTCAACACAGTGAGTGAATTGTCTAAAAGGTGCATTCATTTAAAAAAACAAAAACAAAGTGAGCCTCCTCAATTTTAGCAGACTTGAACAATTGAAAGTATGTTCTTAAATGCACACTTCTATTTCACATGCTTTTTTCTTGGCTGAAATAAACATGGTCTTACGAGGATAACAATTAGTAAATGACGAACGAGCTGTTCACTAATTATTATTCTTTTAAATAATTTGTTAAATAAAAGCAATCGCAATTTTTCCCCCCCCAGGACATTCTTTTAGGTTTATTAAAGAAAACCCTCCATGAGGTTAATGAGGGCTCCAAAGGTCGTTCCGTTCCGTTGCACGTTGTGGTGATGTCTGCTACGTTGGAGACTGACAAGCTTTCCGCCTTCCTCGGCGACTGCCCCGTTTTTACCATCCCTGGACGGTCCTTTCCTGTTACCAGCAGGTTTGGCAGTGCGATAGGCCCCAAAGATGTCGACAGCTCCAGCTACGTGAATGAGGTTGTTATTGTTATTGTATAGCGAACTTGCTTGGTGTTTACATATGGTCGTTGTGACGAGCTGACATTTCGTGCTGTAATGATATGTTATGTCATCCTGTTATAAAAAGGTGGTGAGAGTCGCCCTCAACGTGCACTCCGGTGAAATGGCGGGGGACATTCTGGTTTTCTTGACGGGTAAAGACGGCGCACGAGGTGCAATGTACTGCGTTCACTCAACAATGGAATCTGTCATCTGAACATGATCTGTTGATTGACAGGTCAATCGGAAATCGAGAGGGCCTGTGACATGCTGTATGAGAAGGCCGAAAGTATAGACTACCGTTACGATATGCAGGACCAAACGGTGGACGGACTACTGATCCTGCCTCTATACGGATCCATGCCCACTGGTATGAACACAAGAGCCATGTCATCCTTGCATCCTATCTGTTATGCATGTTCTTATTACATTGAAAGTGCATCGTGTTTTAATCAAATGAGCCTAATGCTTGGAGCAACAATATGGAGTCTTTCACCCTGGTCTTCACTTTTCTCTCTGGTCTTCCTCATCACCATCTTTTTGTCAAATTAACGGGGGAATAACTTCATTCTAACATGACTTGCGCCTGCTTCACAGATCAGCAGCGGCAGATCTTTCAAGCGCCCCCTGCTGGCATAAGGAAGTGTGTGGTGGCCACCAACATCGCAGCCACGTCTCTGACCATCAGTGGCATAAAGTAAGCCCTGCTGATTGGCTCCTGCTTTTGGTTGCCGATCGGCAAATAAGAATGCAAATGAATAGACTTTTTGAAAGAATACATTTTAACGATAAGACGATGCTGTTTTCCCAAATAGGTACATTGTCGACAGTGGATTTGTGAAACAGCTGAACCACAACTCAAGGGTGGGCATGGACATACTGGAGGTGGTGCCCATTTCAAAGTATGTGTTCCATGCAGTTTCACTCATTGCTGTGACGTAAACGATGATGACCTGGTTAATTGCCGTTGGTTAATTGGTTCATCATCATTAACAGAAGTGAGGCCCAGCAGAGAGCGGGCCGTGCCGGGAGAACTTCGGCGGGGAAGTGCTTTCGTATCTACACCCGTGAGTTCTGGGAGAAGTGCATGCTGGACTACACGACGCCCGAGATCCAGAGGACCGGCCTCACTGCCGTTGTCCTCACACTCAAGTGCCTCGGGGTTCACGATGTCATCAGGTCTGCCAATAATCGTCTCACCATCACAAACAATCAAACACTGTACACTGTATGATATACTATCTGCTGGGTGTGGATGCTATGAACCGTATAGAAAGTGCTTATCACTGATCTGTGCCGAGTGGCGGCGTGTTCACGTCCCCCCCATTACATTTCTGAAACCGTTCAATACGATGAAACACGAAACAGTATTCTGGACCCATTGTTAACTGGAGTCTTGATTGTCGGTGCGTTATTCTTAGTAGGTAGAACTGTTGGATATATTTTGCCTTCATTTTAAACATTGACCTACCATGGTCCTTATCTAAATGTCTGTTTCCCTGCATTATAGCACCTCCCAGTGTCCCACTGTGACATGCACTGTGAATGTGATCATTCTAATGTATACCTTAATATCATTTCTTACACTAATACCTTCTTTACAACTCGGTTGGGTGTATTTGTTTTTGTTCTTGTGCTCAAGGTTCCCTTACCTGGACCGCCCTGAAGAGCGATTGATATTGGAAGCGCTCAAACAGCTGTACCAATGTGACGCCATCGACAGGTTAGCGGCCGCACACCCAAACACGCTTTTCTGCTCCTCTTTTTTCCACGTAATGATTGCATAATGATGAGCGCATAAAGGGCAGATCCAGTGATGAGTTGCGGTCCTGGTCCTACAGGAGAGGCAGGGTGACCCGGCTGGGCGAACTGATGGTGGAGTTCCCCCTGCAGCCGGGCCTAACCCGGGCCTTGCTCAAAGCCGCGTCCTTTGGCTGTGAAGAGATTCTCCTCCCTGTGGCCGCCATGCTGTCAGTAGAAAACATCTTCATCAGACCAGGTACACAGCAGGTTGAAAGCAGCTCTCTATTCCGTTTTTTTTAATTCTGTTCTGTGTCTTTAAAAAAAAAAATCTTTTATAATGGCACTAGATGACGTGAAAAACAATATGACTTGATTTCATTTAATTTCACAAAGGGAAAAACTTTTTTTTATTTATTTTTTTTACTTTGATTTAGGCTCAAAATGTGTATTTGTGTTGTGTTGTCCTTATAGTCTAGAGGAAAATCACTCATGGCTCAAACACTGTGAACTGTCGTACCACTCTTCAGGCCATCCAGAGAAGCAGAAGGAAGCTGACAAGAAGCACAGGCGGCTGGCTGCCAAGGCGGGCGGCATGAATGACTTTGCCACCCTATTGAGGGTGTTCCAGTGGTGTCAAGCCAGGTACAGTGTATTATCTCAAATAACTGTAAACATGCTAGGTTAAAAAAAATGTAAAAGCCTCAAGCTTTTTGTTTTTTTTGTGTCGCATTCTGCAGCGATTCTCCTTCAGCATGGTGTAAAGACAACTGGATCCACTGGAGGGCGCTAAAGTCGGCTTTCAGCATAGAGACTCAGCTGCGTGAAATACTCGGCCGGCTCCAACAGGTAACCTCTAAGGTTAAGGCTCTCAAATATCCCTAACCCTCAATGGATTATTTTCTATTCAGCATTATGCTGTCAGGCTCTATATGCCAGATTCTAGCATATGGTTTACCATCTTTTGATAATGCTGGTGATTTTTGTGCCTTCCAGAAGAGGGATTTCCCTGTGGAACAGTTTACTGGAAACAAAAGTGAACTGTTCAGAAGATGCCTTTGTACAGGATACTTCACCAATGTTGCCAGGAGGTACCACAACACAGTGTCACCGAGGTTTTCTTTTCGTGCTCGTGTTTGGATTTTTGCAGACTTGTATTCTGTAACACTTGCCTAGGTCTGTCGGAAAGACATTTTCTACGATGGATGGTCACGGAACTGCAGTTCTCATTCATCCGTCATCTACGGTAAATGTTTTATTTACATATGATTATCATTTGTACTGGAGCATTCATAATAATAATAATAAAAGACTGCATATTTTCCATACCCCACACACAGTTATTTGAGCAGGAGGCTGAGCTGGACTGGGTCATCTTTCATGATATGATGGTGACCTCAAGGGTGTACCTCAGGACAGTCTGCCCAGTCCGCTACGAGTGGGTGAAGGACCTGCTGCCTAAGCTTCATGAAGTGGACACCTACGAGCTGAGCAACATTGCGAGGGAAGAGGTGAATGAGGAGGAGGTGGCCAAATGGGAATCGAAGGAGGCAAGGAGGAGACAAAAAGGTATTTGTCATTATTATAGGATGTGTGTGTTGTGCTACTATCCTAATGTCTCGACTGTAGGACGGGAGATACTCCCTCAGGCGTGATACTGAAGTCGCTACTATGATGATAATAATAACCGATTTTGTAATGCCATTCCTCCATCATATTTATATATATATATATATATATTTTACAGAGGGACCGGGTGAGGACATGGCAAAGAAACTGGAGAAGCGGAACAATGAGGTGTCTGTCAGTGATGCCCGTGCTCGGTACCTGCAGAGGAAGCTGGAACGACAACAGAATAAAAGGCTCTAACTGTTTAAAGCCAACAACACAGTCAACACCATGGGATGTCCTTGAATACCATGGCGCCACAAAGCAAAGGAGATGGACGGGTGTATTGATGCTGCCCAACCGGCCTCGTTTGAGAGACGTTTTATATGATGTATTCTAACAATAAAAACTTGTATTTATTTTTAAACGAAAGTGTGACCGAATGAATTGTCCCTCGTCGTCAACGCGCAAGCAGGACGTGGTGGTGGTGGTCTTGGCTCCTCGGCAGTCTGGTACGTCACGTCCTGCACGTCACGTCCTGTTTGTGAGTATGCGGGGCTGCTGGTGTTATTCAGTCTGGCTCTCTCGGACTGACCGAGGGCCTCCACGATAAGTACAGGCGACCCGCCGCATCGCCGTCGTCATCATCATCATCATCATCACCACCACCATCATCATCATAATAATAGCAGCATCGAGTGGATATGGTGCGCCATTTTTCCCCAGCGATTTAGGGAAAACGCGTAGTTTTACGGAACGCACGTCCGTGTTCCGCACTACGGCGGGTTTGTTTATCTGATTGCTGTCGTGCGAACGCGTTGGTCGCCACCACCACCACCACCACCATCAGCAGCAGCAGCACGCCGCCGCGGTGCGGCGAGAAGAAGAACGCAGCGGGCTAAAGCGGTGTGATCATTGACAGAGTTCAATACACACCAGCGTCCACTATATAGCCGCGGCGTGCCGCCTCTCCGCTCTGTCTCTCTCTCTCTATGCGTGTGCTGAGACTTTTCAACAAGACCCCCGCGCCGCTAATAAAGTGAGTAGAAAAAGCCCCTTGTGTACCACATCAGCAAAGACCAGCAAGTTGCCTGGCACCACCAACAACAACAAAAAAGAGCTAGCTAGTGTTTTAGCTCGGAAGCTACATTAGCCTGATCGCGGTGATGCGGTCCCGGTGCAGCAGAAGTCACCACCGCTCGTGTGGCTCTCTCTCTCTTTCTCTCTCTCTCACACACACACACACACGTCTTGCGTGTTGCTACCTCGCATTAGGTACGTTTAATCTTAAATGACAGGTGAAGATGTATTTGCTATGAAGCAACGTGTTGTACGTGAAAGTAGGTGTGCATTTAAACGGTGACTTCTTGTCCCATGCCCGTCGACCGCTATGTTGTGGACATGGCGTAATGGTTCAGACCATTCAGACATTCGCCCGTACCATTTTATTGTGTATATTCGTGGGGGGGGGGGAAACAAACTACTGCTGCCGTGACTATTTGCGATGTCATTTTGAGTCACGTCGATGTGCAGCACGGATATTTCATATTTGACCAGTGCAGTGCAAGCGTTTTTCCAGATTGCAGGATCAATAACTTGATGGCACTGACCCCCCCCCAAAAAGCGTGATCGCTACATGGCTTGATAAGAGAACATTTTAATGGCGTGTAGGTATCATGGTAAAAGTACTGCCCCATGTCCAATAGAAAGCCTCATTGCTGTTTTTGCCATGTGTGAAATAAAACGTGTAGACTTGGTTCATGGTCTCTGTGTTGTGTTGCCTAACAGATTTAGCCTACCAAGAGAGGCTCAAGTTTAAAATATGTTATCTGTGGTCTGCCTGCCTTATGGAATAGCATTAATAGTTTTGCCGTCAGATTGGAAGATTTTGTCTTTCATCGTATCCTTTGAATTCATGTCATTATCTTTAGGTGCAGTCCAAGTTTTTCTGAATCCTTGGCACTCGCCTGAACCTCGTCTACATATTGGACGAATTGTTCCC
>OMOU01091710.1:0-16009 GCA_900312585.1 Malacocephalus occidentalis
AACCAGCAGATTCAGAGACAGCTTCTTCCCCAGGGCCGTCGCTCTTCTGAACTCTTCAACCCGGTGAGTCCCCCTACCCCTGACATCTGCACACCTGCACTACTCCCTACCCCCTCCCTATACACCACCACCACCCTCCTAACTGCACACTGACTCCAGCACCACTGTCAGACTCTCACACTGTACATTTGCACTACCCCGTACACTGTATATTACTGTACATAACTGTATATCTGTATATTCTCTGCAGATCCCACACTGCACGACGACTCCGGACCCGGTCCCGCCAGACACTCGCACGTCAACTCTGGACCCGGACCAGGTCTGGAGTCGACTGCTCCCTGCACGTCAACTCCGGACCCACCAGACACTTGCACTGCCCTCAGCATATACCCCGCTGTACACCTCAGTGTACACGCAATACTGCATATACCTCCATCCATACTGTACATGCATCCATATTATGAACATATACTATTTGCACTGTAGATTCAGGATATTTTTATATATATCTTATATGCACTGTAGACTCTGTATCATTTCCGAGGATACCTCTACCCATACGGTACATACCCCCATGTATATTCTGCCTATTCTGTACATTCCTCAATGGGTCATATCACCCGCTGCTCCTTCGCATCGAAAGGAGTCAGCTGAGGTGGTTCGGGCATTTGACCAGGATGCCCCCCGGGCGCCTCCCTTTAGAGGTTTTCCGGGCACGTCCGACTGGGAGGAGACCCCGGGGCAGACCCAGGACCCGCTGGAGGGATTATATATCTCATCTGGCACCTTAGGGGGCTGCTTAGATCGCATCTTTGTTGTTGTTTCTTTATATTTTTTGTTATGTGTGTGCTTGTTAGCATTTTGGAGATCCTATCGGGTCCCGGTCTTAATGTGATGACCCCAGGGGGTCATATGGAGTTGTTGCATATACCAATGTATGACCTGCCTCTCCTCACCTGCAGGAGACTGACTGGAACAGTAGAAGCTACTATAGCTGTATCGTGAAAGTGCTGGTTTGACATAGAAATGTTCCAACTGTCTGTATCCGTGTACTTGCAGTGTTTGTTCGTCATGTAATACTGTTTTTGCTGTGGTGGTTTTAATACTTTATTTTGTATCTGTGTATAAAGGACCCCCTCACAAATGAAATTCTCTCTGAGCAAAAAACTGCACATTTGTCAGCAGCAAGATGTTTGAAGGCATCACACAGTCTTGGCTGACATGGCAAATAGCACAGTGAAAAGATTCACTGTACTCATCTTCCCCAAACAGCTGAGGAAGGAGCGCCAAATGTGTTGCTGAGATAACAAACGTTTAGCCAAAACTCCAGGAAACACCAGCACCAAATGCGGAACTGCTGAGTTAAAGGCACTCAATGAAGAACCCGAATTAGGAAGCAGAGACAGTTTTTTATATTAACAGGCAAAAACCATCGGCAGCATGAACAGAGGCTCAGTCTTGTCTAGATTAAGCTTCAGGTGGTTGGCAGTAGTCCATTTATTGATGTCAGCCAGGCATTTAGAGATGTGTATATCATGTATCTATGGGGAGATTATATCATCATGTCACCATTCTTACACATTCAACACTTTCTCTTGTAACACCATATACAATATACATGTACTGGTGATCTCACACATTATTTATTTAATCAAATGCCAATCGTTCAGTTTTGTCATTCTTTCAGGCACAAAGTACAGCCCTTTCAGAAATCTGGAGAAGGAACGCAGAGCGGGGGATCCCTCCTTCCAGGGACGGTTTGGGTGTCAAACAGGCATAAGGAAAAAAGAGGGGATAGCAAACTAATAGAGAATAAAAGTCTAAATATCAAACCAGCTTGTAAACTGCAATAATCGCGTAATATAGTATCATCAATGAGGACTGGGTGATATGACTCAAATCATCTGTCGTGATCATGAAATCCTGGTGTCCTGGTGATGATTTATCACAATATAGCATGTTTCCTAAAAAATACATATAGACTATATAGAAAAAAAAAACAGGCTGTGTGAATTCACTACTGTAAAATGGTAAAGTCAGTGGTGTGAATATAATGAAAGTGGGTAAAGGCAAATAATACAACATCTATAAACAGTAAAGAATTTACTCTAATGCCGCTTTCAAAACCATGTCATATGATTACACGATCCAAAATCTAGGACAATATCTCGTCTCATAATATCTACATATTGTCCTATCGTCAATACTGCATTACATTAAGCTATGGCCTTTCTCGCCTAAACAAATGTTCATTTGAAGTGATTGGAATGGTGCTGGTGCTCGCGGATACAAGCGGTCGAAATGAGTTTCCTCCGGAGGGTGGCTGGGCTCAGCCTTAGAGATAAGATGTGGAGCTCAGACATCCAGAGGGAGCTTGGAGTAGAGCCGCTGCTCCTTCGCATCGAAAGGAGTCAGCTGAGGTGGTTCGGGCATTTGACCAGGATGCCCCCCGGGCGCCTCCCTTTAGAGGTTTTCCGGGCACGTCCGACTGGGAGGAGACCCCGGGGCAGACCCAGGACCCGCTGGAGGGATTATATATCTCATCTGGCCTGGGAACGCCTCGGGATCCCCCAGGAGGAGCTAGAAAGCGTTGCTCCGCGACCCGGCCCCGGATAAGCGGAGGAGAATGGATGGATGGATGGAATGGTGCTGACGGTGGTGGAAGAGCTTCATGTGATGCTCCGGCTTGTTTTTTTTTTATCAAGCTCATGCCAATACTGGATGTCTCTGTCACTGGCTTCTGATTGTAATAGAAAAAGATCTATCTTAGATGGAGTGTATGCAGCACTAAGCATCCCATACACTGGTTTCTTTGAGATATGTGGGGAGTGGCGGCCCTCTTTGGCTGCCCGTCCTGCAGCCTCATCTGCTAGATTATTTCCATGAGCATCTGTATCTCCTGTAGAGCTGGGACATTTAACCCTTACTATGGCTAATCTAACTGGTAGTATTATAGCCTGTATTAGATCCGAAACTAGAGTTTGGTGAAATTGGTTTACCATCAGCTGATTTGAAACCACATTGCTGCCATAACCTCTCAAAATCGTGTGGTACTCTGTATGCATAACGGGAATCCGTGTAGACTGTTAAAGTTTCTCCTGGAAACATTTGACCTGCTCTAATTAGCACTACCAATTCTGCTGCTTGTGCTGACATGTATGGTAAAGAAAATGCCTCGTGTACAGTGGTAGGTAACTCACAAACTGCGTACCCACATAGATAAACATCGTCAGCTGGTTTTGAACATGAACCATCCACATAAATGTGATGACCTGTGTCGAATGGTGTTGATTCTAGGTCTGGCCTGGCTGAAAAGTTGTTGCTGATTTCGTGTAAACAGTCATGTTCAGGTGTGTTTTCTATCAGCAGGGTTAGAATGTAACAAGGCTTGAAGCAGGGCCGCAGGATAAAAGGTTGTTGACGTTCTAATTGTGAGACCAATTGTTGATAAGAGAATGACCTCGTAACCACGATGTTGTGATGCTATGTTATTTATGATTGTCTGAACCTGGTGAGACGCGTGCAACACAAGTGGATGTGACAAAACCAATTTCTGAGAATCCGTTACTATCATGGCACAAGCAGCCACGGCCCGAAGACATACCAGAGCATAACCATAAACACGTCTACCCTCTCTCTGCACTATGGTGATGTCCAGCCTTCTTGTGTAGCCCATTCAGCCAAGTTCTTATTCTTTACATGTCGTATTGAGTGGTGCTGTGTGTATGCGCATTAACCTTATTAACTCCAGCCTCTCGTAGGAAGGGAAAGTGAAGCCAGTAAAATGTAAACCAAAGTTTGATGTGATATATGGGTTTACCATAAGCTGCTCTAAAAAGGCTGCCAAAGTTGAACAAAGTCCATTCTACACCGCAAGCATATTGCACATGTCTATACACCATGAGGGTTTCACCAGGAAAAAAAAAAAAACTAGATGCCCTAGTTAAGGCTAACACCTCTGCTACCTGAGCTGACATGTCTGACCCCTGACTGTCCTCCACCTCCGAACCCCATAGCGGCTTTTGCTGTTCTATCCTCTTCTTGTCACTCTATGATCCGGTGAGTCAGCGCTCACAGTGACTTGACCAAGTCATGGTGACTGTGCCTGCCTTAGGTTATCCTGGGGTTTCAAGGTGGGATAGGCTAACCAGCCTTCCATACTGGCTTGTTGCAGGATGCCGTGTGTGAGGTACAACCAATAAATCCCCTCTGATTGTTGTTCGTTAAAAATAACAATGTCAAATGCTATCAGTTTATCTAAAGTTACTCCTCCATCTGATGTCTTAGTGAGTTAGTGATGTGTTCTAGCAGTTAGGCAGGTTTCATCTATAAGCAGTATTAGTGGTTGGCTGCAAGGTAAACTCATTACTTCAGAATGTCAATGGATCAGATAGGTTCTATATTTGTTCCCTATCCAGTAGACTAAATGGAGAGCTACTCATCATTCTGCACATTGGTATTAGACTTCAATCAGAGGTTAGCAGTCACCAGGTGAAGAAGTGGCGTGGTTGAAGCATGGTGAAGCATGTCTGTGGTTATCGTTTATGGTGTCAGAATATGGCTCTGAAAAACAAAAACAAATGGTGAATGTTCGATGTCATCAAATACAATGAATGTGTCAAGTGTGTCGACATAGTTGTCCATAGTTTGTTGTTCAGCTGCAGACACCTGAAAAGGTTCATTTAACAGATCGATTTCCTGTTTAGGTTTGTAACGATGCGTAATTCATGCAGCTGATACAGGTCCGTTATAAAACATTATAGACAAGTTTGATCATGTAGCGCCAGTGAGAATTAACATTTCATAAAGAATTCCATCAACAATTTGAGTCATCATAGGCAACGAATCATATACACTGTGTACACAATTATGAGGCAAGTTGTTTTTTGAGGATTCTTTTTATTTAACAGTGCTCTTGGTCAATCCAATTGTTAATAAACCTCAAACCTGAATATTTAAGGAAGTAAAAGTGAGGTTTTGGCGTTCTTCTAAGAATATCTGTGTGTGCAAAATTAATAGGAAACTATTAGTGTGCAGAATTATTATGCAACTCAATGAAAAACGAAAATATTCCCATCTCACTTGTTTATTTTCATCTGTTAAAGTGAGAATAATAAACAAACAACTCAAAATGTACAAATAAATATTTCCCCAAAAAAATCAGTGACCAATATAGCCACCCTTCTTTTCAATAACACTCAAAAGCCTTCTATCCATGGAGTCTGTCAGTTTCTTGATCTGTTGATGATTACATTTTTGTGCAGCAGCAACCACAGCCTCCCAGACACTATTCAGAGAGGTGTACTGTTTTCCTTCACTGTAAATCTCTTGTTTAAGAAGGGCCCACAAGTTCTCAATAGGGTTTAGGTCAGGTGAGGAAGGGGGCCATGTCATTATTCTTTCATCTTTAAGGCCTTTACTAGCTAGCCACACAGTGGAGTACTTTGATGCATGAGATGGAGCATTGTCCTACATAAAAAGCATGGTCTTATTGAAAGATGCAGACCTTTCCCTGTACAACTGCTTGAATCAAGTGCCTTCTAGAAACTGACAGTAGATTTGGGAGTTGGGTTGGAGTCCATCTTCAACCCGAAAAGGTCCAACTAGCTCATCTTTAATAATATCAGCCCATACCAGTACCCGACCTCCACCTTGCTGGCGTCTGAGTCTGAGTGGAGCTCTATGCCCATTACTGATCCAGCTACGGACCCATCCATCTGGTCCATCAAGAGTCACTCTCATCAGTCCATAAAACCTTTGAAAAATCTGTCTTCAGATATTTCTTGGCCGAGTCTTGATGTTTCAACTCATGTGTCATATTCAGTGGTGGGCGGGTTTCAGCCTTTCTTACCTTGGCCATGTGTCTGAGCACTGAACACCTTGTACTTCGGGGCAATCCAGGTAGGTTGCAGTTCTGGAATATGACAGCACTGGAGGATAATGGGTTCCTAGTAGCTTCACTGTAGGGGGGTTAGCGAGGGGAAGGCATGTTGATAGTTGGTTTTCCATCCAACCCTACACTCCAATGCCCATGTCCTGGGCGTTCTGAACGTCATCACCTGGGTAGTTACGCCCCCTCCAGTGTCTGCCCCATTGTTTATGTCCCTGTGTTTTCCTGCTCCAATTTTGTTCTCTGTGCCCTCTCTTAAAACTGGCTGCCTGTGTGATGTCCTGTCTCTGGAACAACACCTTTTTGAGATATTTCAACAGCATTGTAAATATGTCCTCTAAGTGTGTTGGGTCAGATCATGCATAAAGCTGTCCCTCTGTAGGGACTCTGTCGTATTTCAGGTGTAACAGCGGCACATTTTCGCTAAGTTTTTTTTCGCATGTGTGTGGGAGTGTTTGCTTGAAGATATCGATAATCTTGGCCGGTTTGTTGACTGTGGCGAGTGGTACACTGTAGATATGTGCAGTATGTGGCTGGGTTAGCCTGAGGTGGCGGTGCCTTCTTGCACAACAGCATTAATGTTGGCAAATTGAGTGGCTTGATCATTGGGCCGTGGTTGCCTATCATGACCCCCGTGAGGGGAAGGCTTGGTTCCCTAACAGCGAGATGTTTTAAGTGATGGATACAATGCCATGGTTGTACATTCCTCATCGTCGTGTGTTTTGTTTCTTTTCCTATCATAGTTTGTGGATAGACTTGCTGTTGTTAATTTTGACCTTGAGCTCTATCTGAAACACATGCTATTTCCGTTTGTTTATACCATAATGGTTTACATTTCTCCCACCCAGCGAACACCTCTTGTAGATATGAGAAATTCCCCTTTGGATCTCTTTAGTTTGCACAATCGCATATCACATCCCTCTCTCGGATATTGAGAGGATATTCTTTTATGTATTGACTGTAGGGGGCGCTATCATATGTACTCACACTGTTAGTTATCAGCTTATAATTAATAACAATCCGAGAAATGTATTATTATTATTAAAATAAAAAAGGTATTAATCTGAATTAATAATAACAGGGCACCCACCCTGGAATCAGGGACCAATAACTAAACAATGGAGTCAGTCTCATATCTTGTACCAAAACTATTAAAGTTGAATTATGATTAATTAATTAATAACAATTATATCAATAACTAGGGATGGTGAAGGCTTTGGAGTTCTTTACACGACAGAGGCTGGCTTCAACACAACATCCAAACAATAACCACAACAGTTATAATATAAGAATGTTTATTAAATTCAAGTTGGCAAATGGCATGAAGTAAATATCCCCTTTAATACGATAAGCAATACGCAGCCTGAAGAGTATGTATGTGTATGTGTGTGTGTGGGTGCTTGGGCGTATGTGTCCCCGCGCTTGTGCGGGTGTGTGTGAGTACGTGTGCGTGCTTAGGCACACGCGTGTGAGTAAAGCAGAAAGGTCGCTCTAGGATTTGAATCACTCGCTTCTAACCAACATCAGAACATTAAACGAGATACATGCCTGTGTTAGTACCCAAAAGGGAGAGGGACATTAGACCATTAGATTGAGAATGAATACATGAATCAAACAGGTTTACAATATCATCTGGTAATATTAATAAACACGTAAGCATACCATCATAAACACACTTCTACCTAACTCTGCCCAGATATCTACCTTGCTGTATGTCGCATGACTTGCGATCATTTAGTCAATGAACTCAGTTCATTGCGTTGCACACGGGCGGGGTGCGCCCAGGTGGCTGTTTCTTTGTGTTGAGTTCGTTGGGGTTGTGCTCTTTGCTTTGCCCGGAGTCGCCCGTCTGGCGTTCACAGGTGGTTTCGTCGTGGGCCCCATCAGGTGATCGCGGTGTGAGTGATCCGCTGGTTGGACGATCTGGACCATGAACTAGGCCTCGTTCGCGGATCTGCGTGGAGACAATGGCCCGGGCTCCGCTCGGCGATGGCGCGCCGATGTGGCGTTCAGGTTGAGCAGCGGCCTCGTCGATGTCGGGATTTCGAGAGGGGCTTCTTTCTCCCTCTTTTCCTCTGACAATACTGCGTGGTTCGCAGGGAAACGACCGATGCTACTGGTTATTCTAGACTTAAGGTAACAGAATGTGGCACTACAGCTTGGCTGGTAGAGTCAAAACAAACGAGGTACTTCGTCCTCACTTAGCTTCTTAGGTCTAATTACCATATAATTACCACTGTACGTGCGAAGCGGAGCGGGTGTTGGGCTGGGTCAAGCACAAGACCAACTTCTTGGCACGTCTGGGTCCAACGGATGGCACGAACAGAGAGTTACATTCTCGTTATTCATTCTCGTAAGAGTGAATGAAGAGGTATTGGTTTGATCTTATTAACCTCTGCCTTTGGGGCTATCTTTAGTGTGAGTCGGGACAGAGGCATCGAGCTGTTGCCCCAGGTGGTGACTTCACGCATTATGAGTGCTGCCCCTGGTGGTTTTCCCGGGTATTACAAATACTGCTCTCTGGTGGTTTGGGGAGGTTACTTCATGTGTTGAGGGTAATTAGCAGTGAAAGGAGGATCTTGGGGAACCAGGCCCTCCATCTAATCGCATCACTAATAAACGGTACTGTGTAATAATTAACGATCGTTCGATTAACAAAGTCAGCGGGTATTTTGCCTGGTTTCGGGCCTGTGGCTAATTTGGTAGTGTGACCATGGACGATTTTACTCGTTTGGTATTCACTTGTTTGAGGAGACCCTGGCCACGGATCCCCTTTTGTACAACTTTTGCTTTGCGATTTCCCCATTTCCAACTCCAACAGTCTATCCCTTACCGTAAACCAGATACCTGAACCAGGCCACAAAATGTATCAATAATCTTCGAGTATCACCGTTCTAAATGGTTGTTGGACAGTGCATGAACTATTGCTCACCCACAGAGGCTCCCATGTGGCTCCTAGGCCTACTCACTCCAAGCATCCGAAGCAGATAAGCTGCCTCCGGGCATCCGGTCCAGGACAACAACCCCTATGACCGGGCTCTCTTTTTTTTTTCTTTTTTCTTTTCTTTTCTTTTCTTTTTCCTTTCCTTTCCTTTCCTTTCCTTTTCTTTTCTTTTCTTTGTTTTCTTTTTTTTTTCTTTTTCTTTTGAAATAGTCGTTTTATTATATGTTATGTATTCTCTTTTCTATATTATATGTATTCTCTTTTCTCGCACTTATAAATTCTATTTGGGCATACCGGAGAGGGAGCAAGTACACACCCGGAATGATTCAATGTTTATTCAGATAGATAGAGCACATATACAGTTTTGGACATGTGGGTAGACATAACTATTCAGCAGAGATACGAGGGTCTCACATGGAGATGCAACAGACAGACAGCATATACAACAGACAGCAAGGACACCACCTCCTCACGTGGAGCCGCACGTGCCTCCACCTCCCAGATGGCCAGCCTGAGGAGCAGGGACACCACAGTCCCCCGAGATACATCCTGTTCCCAAGATATGCCCGCTCCCTTGGAGACGCACCTGCTCCCAGGGCCACGCGGAGCCACAGGTGCCCCCACCTCCCAGGCGGTCAGTCTGAGAAGCAGGGACGCCATGGTCCCACACTAGATAAGCACATATCCAAGGTGAAGTTAACTAGTTATGAAGGCCTCCTAGAGAAAGTTACAGGCTCATAAGTTTAATACATCCACAACTCCGAACAATATTATACAAATTAGACGTGATGTAAATGTAAAGTGAACAATATGATCAGTGAGATTGGTGTTGCTGGTTGAGATGCCAGATGGCCTGGTGGATAAAACTGTTTTGGAGTCTGCTAGTCGGTGCCTGGATGCTCCGCTAACGTCTACCAGATTGCAGCAGCCTGAACAGTCCATGGCCTGACTGGCTATGGTCCTCAATGATGCTTTGTGCTTTTCTAATGCATCGTGTGTGATAGATGCTTTGCACAGCTGGGAGATGGCAGCCGATGATGCACTCCACTGTCTTCACCACACTCTGGAGGGCAACCAACAATCTAGGTAGTGTGTGTGGGTATGCATGTTTGTAGGTGTGGTTGTTGGAAGAGGTATCAGGGCAAAGCGATCAACTCAGGCAACACAAACAAAACCAGAACGGGTGCCTGAAGAGAGAAGTAGAGTGAATAAATAGGCTGAGCAGCAGGCTCTTCAGTATCCTAGACAGCCCAGACCTGACAGCTGTTCCAGGTTGTTCAAATCAATCCCATGCAGAGTGAGGAGAGACTGGTCATACATCAGGATACTTAAATGTCACTTCACTTCCTTACACTGTTGTGAATTATCATTGTTAGCACTAGTTTTATTTTATGAAGAGTTGACGCGTGTCTGTGAATGGGCTGGCACCCCTCGAGACTCCAGCCATCCCTCACACATCCTTTTCAGTCTCCTGCCCATACTGGCGCCTCAGAGCCTGCTCCAGCACACTGTGGAACAGCTTCATACACTAGGCTGTCCCAGCTTTGATTTGCCAAGTCTCATTTCTGAAGTAAGAGATCATTTCCAAGCCCTCTCCACCATTTGCAGAAAGGTAAGCTATTTACAATGAAAATAATTGGGAAACAAGTGATGTTCCAGCTAAAAGTATTATTCTGTGAGCCAATTGAACTCCATAGCTATTCAAACTTTTATTGACAAACGTTTTACTTTTTGAATGTTTAACTTTTTTTGTAAGAGTCTTAGTTTCAAGTTTGTTAACAAGAGGAAGTGTCTGCTTCCTCTTTTCCAATCTGCAAAAATCAGCATCCGCTTTCTGGAAAATATGTAGGTTTGTTGTTTCTTTAGAAGAGCCGCCCTCTTGTTTGTGACAACACATATGAATGTATGACTAAAGGTCATGTATGAGTAGGAGAGAGTTGGACAGGGACATTTCGCAGACACTCACCAGTGTTATTCAAACGATTGTGTGAGTATTTAACCTTGTATTTAATCTCTAATTGTGCAGGGCTCAAAACCTTGCAACCACAATGTGGGTGCAGTGTCATGTTTCCTAGGTTGCATCAGTGGCAGTAAGAAAATCTATTTTTGTAATTATTATTAATGCCTAATATTAAATAACTGCTAAAATGTAAATGAGGTGTAGCAATAAGTAAGCCCACAGGACATTGATGAGTCAACTAGTTCATTATAGTTTTGTGTGTTATGCAGGTGATAACCCGTGACATGTCATGTATTGATTAGCCAATGTGAATTGTCTTTATTCTCCTGCCTCCATGTATTTTTTGAATGGCAAACCCTCAGGCTGCCCATACTTGTGTACTCCCTCTTGTGTTCTCACCGCTGGTTGATATATCATTTGGTCAATGGATTGCATTTACACTAGCAGCAGTTAGGGTTAGATGTCTCACCCAGGGACACCTGAGCAAGGGGAAGCCAGGGGATCTAACAAGCAACCGTCATCTCATCAGACAACCACTCTTACCGCCTGTGCCGCTGCCACACACATACAATATATGCTTCATAATGATAGGAATATGAACATATTATTATTTTTTGAGAGCATGTAACAATGTATTTGTTGTTCAGTTGGCGTTGACAATAAATCTGGTGTACGAGTGAATGCAAACAATTTTCTTGTGTAGGAATACTTATATGCAACAATGTTAAAAAATCAATCAGTCAATAATAATCACAAATGTTAGCATTCTCTTTTCAGATTGTACCAGGATGTTAGCTTTAGCAGCACAATGATATGATAGGTAGGACCTCAGCGCTGCCTGGAAGCTCCTCTTGCTTCTTCACAAAACCCCCACCTTGCTGCAAAATGGTGTCCCCGAAACAAGTAACCCTGCTGAAACTAATAAGTCACATTGTTGCAAAAATGGTATGTCCATATTATATACAGTCTATGGGTTGGAGAGCTGTGCCTGAGCTGCCCCAGTTGCGCTTGTTTGCCGGGCATGAATCTGGGTGAGTCAGGCAAATGTACATTCACAGATATCTCAGTGTATCCCTTTAATGCTTTCAGGATGCGCATGATCTATACCTGTGGCCTGCTGTGGGCCCTGCTGCAGCTCGGGAGTTGTCTCCTTCTGGGGGCCTTCAACATCCAAAGCTTTGGAAGAAGAAAAGCCTCAAACAACGCAGTGATGAACCACATAACCCAAGTAGGAAAGTCTGGGACAATTTTGTAACTTGATTTTTCAAACTCTGCAGTAGGGGAGACTGGGGATGATTGTAACATCAAGTTCAAGTTCAAGTTCAAGTTCAAGTTCAAGTTCTTTTATTTGTCAAATGTGCTATATTGACATACAGCACAGATGAAATTACATGCCTCTCAGGCCCACGGTGCAACAGGTTAAGTATAAAAGTATTGAAAATAAATAAACAATGTAAACAATCTAAACAGTAAAGGACAATAAAGGACAATATAAACGGAAGACAATATAAACAGTTAAGTCAAGACAATATAAACAATATGAACAGCTAAGGACAATATAAACAATATAAACGCTAAACAAAAAACAGTGAACAATAAAGAGTGAACAATCAACAGTGACACAGTAAGTGGTTTTTTTTGTTTGTTTTTTGTTTTTTTGTTTGTTTTTTTTCAGTCCGAAAACATGGCTTAGTTGTAACACTTTCAATTCCTCCTTCCTTCGCCAGCTAGAAGTCAGGTGGTGATCACATGTAGATATTACATTTAATTCAAATGACAAATTAAGCAGCTTCACAGAGTGCAATGCAAATCTTTGCATTGCACAATTGTTTTAGAAGACCGGAGAGAACCTGTAGTCCACCTCCTGATGAAAATGATGGACCCAAGGAACCCAGTACAGCGCCACTGGACATAGTAAGGGCTAGGCTATCTGGTTGCTTGTCAAATAAAGCACTCGAGCATGCAAGGAAGAGCTCCCCTGGCCAGAAAGTTCACGGCCAGAGGGAGAAGCTGAAGAAAACGTACCAGAAAGCCAACTGAGTCACCACAGCAGAGACCCAAACCTGTTCCAGGGGTTCAGAAACACAATAGGTTCTCGGAGGGGGTTCAACAACCCCGAGTGCCCCAAGTGCCCGACATTTGAACGTAGGAATGACGCAGTGGCTGGGTCCATCAGGGAATACTGCCGTCAACTCCATGCACCAAAACCGCATTATAGCAAATCACTGGTACCCCTGCATAGGCATATAAACAAAGTAGGCATATCAAAAGCAAGGCAATATAAAGCATTTAGCATCAAGTTATGTGGATGGGAGTGGGCAGTGGGGGGGCCCTAGTGGAGTTCACAGTCTTGATGGCTTGCGGAAAGAAACTCTTTTTAGTCTCTTTTAGTTTTAGTCTCTGTTCTAGCAGTGTGACTGCAGAGTAGAGTAATAGTGAGTAATAGTGCACTCAGGCGAACATACCACCCTCTGCAGTGCCCTCCTGTCCTGAGAGGAGCTGTTGCCGAACCAGGCAGTGATGCTTCCTGTCAGGATGCTCTGCACCGCACCAGCATAGAAGTTCTGAAGAATGGCAAGCCTGAAATAATACTAATAATAAGACTCAGGATAGTGCAATCAACTGGAAAAGACGTGAGAGCATTCCACTCACTACTACCTTATGGCCCTGTCACACTATTGCATATCGTACTAGCGTATGCCAGCGTATGAAAAATATCACTCATACGCATGGTCGCATACGCTGGCATACGCTGGCATACGGCGAGGCAGAAATTCATTTTTAAGCATGCTTAAAAATGTTGTGCGTATTCGGACGTATGGTTTATACGCTAAGCATACACTAGGCATACGCTGAATACGCAAGAGTTACGCTAGAGGTACGTTACTCATAGATTAGATTAGATTAGATTCAGCTTTATTGTCATTGCACAGAGTACGCATACCAGTGCAACAAAATGCAGTTAGCATCTAACCAGAATGAGCTACAGTACGTATCTGAAAAGAGAATGCTAACATTTGTACAGTACGTACAGTACGTACAGTACGCCAGAATCTACTGTACGTATGAAAATATACGGAATCTACAGTGCATATAGTATATGTTCATAATATAGATGTATGTACAGTATGGATGGAGGTACGAGATAGTTTGAGTATGCTGGTCATACGCTGACCTTCGCTGGCATGAATTTCTGCCTTGCCGTATGCCAGCGTATGTGACTGCACTTGAAACGTATACAACCTATGCCTAACGTACCCCTAGCGTATGTCAGCGTATACCAGTGTATGAGTGATATTTTTCATACGCTGGCATACGCTAGTACGATAAGCAATAGTGTGACAGGGCCATTATATGGGCAGTTTGTCACGTGATAGTGGTACGCTGGACATGTTCTGTTCAACTCATACGTTTCTCTCATACACAATAGTGTGACAGGGCCCTTATGAATGGCCATGGCGTTTCTAACAAATTACTGTTAAATAGCTCATCTTACTTGCCTTGAATATTTTTACATCTTAAAAGTGATATACTATATTGTATAAAAAATTATGGCACACTATTCCTCTATAGTTCCAATTGTGGTCATTAAGGTCTTGTTGATAGGTGTTGATTAAGGTCAGGTTAATATATGCCAGCAATAGCAGCATACTGGTGGAGAGGGAATTAGATGCAAGTGAAAAGTACTAAGAAATGTCTGCTTGGAGCAGGGTCAGTACAGTATTATGTAATAGTACGATTAGGCCAAGCATATAACAGCACAACGGATTATAATTTCTGCTTTGACCTGGGTTGACACTTTCTAAACACAGCATTTGTATTCATTTTTGTACTGGGAAAGGCGAGTTTACCAAGGCTGGTTTTAGCTGTTCTTTTGAAGATAGTTAGGAAGTCAGAAAGAAATGGCATTATATTTCTAAACATGAATAATTCATGTCCTATTCTTTCCACCCAGCTTGTTTAATTAGCCATGTAACTATTCCCACATTTAGGGTCAAGCTAAATATGAATGGAACATACATAATTCACCTCATCATAAACTGCAATCAGTGTTCCCACTCATTAACATTGTGTTTTTCTGGCACTTTTCAGATCATCCATCGCTATGACATCATTCTTATCCAGGAAATCAGAGATACTGATTCTTTTGTAGTCAACACAATCATGGCTCATATCAACCAGTAATGGCAACTCATTGATTTGTCTTCATGTAAAGCATATGGCATTTCCTTCACATACATGGTAAAAACATAACTTGCTGTGTGTGTGCGTGCGTGTCCTGAAGGGCAAATCCACGCCCGTACAACTACGCTGTGAGTGTACCCTTGGGTCCCAACAGATACAAGGAGAGATACCTTTTCCTGTACAGGTAGGCCTACATACAAACCACCAAAACTTGATGTTCAAGTTGAATTTACGTACCCATGTGAACGTTATTACAGAGCTAATGGTTATGTGCTTGTGTGTTATTTCCAGGGTGGACACCGTCTCTGGAGTTCAGGCTGTCCAATACAATTTAACCAACTTCATGAGGCCACCTTTTGTCGTCAAGTTCTCTCTCACCAACCAAGGTAAGGTACTGATTAGTGTCACAAATCTGACTTTAGATGATGGCTGACAAGCTTGAATCTGTATCAAAGTCAAAGTCAAAGTCAAAGTTCTTTTATTTGTCAAATGTGCTATATTGACATACAGCACAGATGAAATTACATGCCTCTCAGGCCCAGGTGAATTAGTGAAAAATAAATAGACAATCTAAAAACAGTGGAGACACTCTAAACAGTAAAGACACTCTAAAACAGTAAGGACACACTAAAACAGTAGAGACACTCTAAAACAGTAGAGACACTCTAAAACAGTAGAGACACTCTAAAACAGTAGAGACAGTCTAAAACAAATGGACAGTCTAAAACAAATGGACAGTCTAAAACAAATGGACAGTCTAGAACATATAAACAGATATACAATATAAACAGATATACAATATAAACAAATATACAATATAAACAGATATACAATATAAACAGATATACAATATAAACATATAAACAGATATACAATATAAACAATATCAACAGAAGGACAATCTAAAACAGTAAACAGTAAACAATAAACAATGACACAGTAAGTATTTTTTTTTTTCAGTCTGAAACAGTCCAAGGCACGTATGGTGAGGTAGGGCACGGTAAGGTGAGGTAGTTTTTTTTGTGTG
>OMOU01091759.1:0-20851 GCA_900312585.1 Malacocephalus occidentalis
GGGGATAGACGGAATCTTCTCGGATACGACTGCTATTGAGAGAAGAAATCTACAGTCTGGTGCCCACACAATTCTTTTCTTCATACTTTTATATGAAACTATTTTCACGCAGTACATTTTCCACTGGAAAAGAAAGTCGAAACTACTATTGAACCATTATAACTTTATAACATATTGTTTTCCCACCATAGAAATTAATTAATGAATCTAGACAGAAGAATCAGAATTAAGCGCGATGTGGAGAATTTGCTTTACAGGCCTGTGTGTGTACGTACGTAATAGTCTGCTAGTGGAACCAATGACGTTTCACTGATGACACAAAGAACTAGCACCCGACTGTTTTTTCGCCTCAGCCTGGACTTATATTTTAGTGAGTGTGTGTGTGCGCGCGCGCACGCACGCCGCAAAAACTAGCACGTAAGTTATGCAGCTGCGTGAGAAATGTCTCCAGCAGGCGGCGATATATATTCCACATTCAAACCCTTGTTATGATAAATGATAATACAATATTAAGGGGAGGAAGTAAAGTGGTATAACAAAGTAGTAAGACAAACTCGTTTAGGCTACTTATCAAATAAGCAGATTAATGAATTTATTAACTAATTCAGATTTACAGAGGCTACATTTACTGTAAATGTAAAAGTAAATTATCCAGCATTTGATGTTTACATAAATTATGTTTTCCATAAGTCGTATTCAGAGACATTAGGCTACACGAGTTTCCAGCACCTCGTGGTATTTTTTATTCACTTGGAATAAGTTAAAAAAAAGGCCTAAAATAGGATGCCAGCCAAAAGCACCTCTTTATTAAAAACAAACCTATAGACATTAACTCCACTTTTATTATTGTTGTTGTTATAACAGTCATCATAATGTTCTAAGATGTTCTGATACTTTTATTTGGAATCCAACATTTGTTCAGAAGTTGTGCAAATTTCTACATGACTTTTCAGGTAAGCTATTCTAAGCTTTTCTAGCCCTCCACCACTTCATTCTCAGCAGACTGTACATGAAATACAATGTGAATAAATTAATACATCAATTGATCAAAAAACCCTAAAAATTACAAATACAAAGAGGCCTAAGTAGTGTGATAGGATGGACTTGTATTAACACTAACATGCTACGGGGACAATGAAAGCTTCAGTTTTGTTCAGCAAAACAATGGATTGTTCAGCTCTCAATTTAAAACTCTTGTTAATATTATTCAATCTGTTGTTGGGCTACTACTACTTGATTTCTGTTGTTGACTACATTATTTCATCATGAACTTGTTCCTTTATTCTATCCTTCCCGGCTTCCCCCTAAATACTTTGTTGAAAATTGTTGAAAAGCGAAATCAACACAATTATGCACTACTAAGTCCTAATTCATGCAAATGCAAAACAACATACAATATGTGCATGTGTGAAAACGAATATCACTATCTACGATGACTATCTATAACAAAAAAAGTGTTGTGACTAACGCACATTATAGTAGTGAGTTAGCTACAGACAGTGTCTCCAGAAAACCCCCACAAACCATGGAGTCATCAACCAGTACCTGCATTCTCTTTAGTTTACTTTCGAAAGAACCTCATTCATGGTTTACGTCAACAAGGAGTTAATCTTTACTTGAAATAAATTGAGAGAAACAAAGAGGAGAGAGACAGAAGGAGAAACAGTCTGAAAGACAGTCAGAGAGAGATCTTCTCCATCGTCTTTTCCACTCCGATCCAGAGAGAGAGAGAGAGAGAGAAAGAGAGATAGAGAGAGAGCTACACAATGCTTCTAAAAATTCTAAATACCTTGATAAGAAAAAATCTCACAAGGTACATGGGTGTTAAAAAGCCCCCACCTGAGATACAGGTTACAAATATATGTGTATATATAGTGTTTATATACCATATATCTACCATAACACCATTACTGTAGAGGCTTGTTCATACATGTATAGTTCTGTAGAACTAACACAATGGCTTCGACTTGTTAACAGCTATGGCCGTTAAAGACTGTGTTAATATTTGTATTTTTATTTTGTATTCCTCCATAAAAGGGGAGTTTGAGGCTAGGAGAGAAAACTGAGCAGGGATCGAGTATATGTGAGACCATGTCAGTACCTTTCCAATGCTTGAACAGAGTTTGTACAAGCAGCACTGACTGCCTGCTCTGAGCAGCTCACAACATGTGATGCATCGACATTGACTATAGATCAACTGCCACTAACCCTGAGTGGCACCTGTGTGTGTCAAGCGGGTGTGGTTTAGTAGATTTTGGGGTGGTTTGTGTGTTGGCTGGTTTGATTCGACTACGAATCAATTGGTAGCATCATAAAACACAGAGCTCCGCTTATCTTTGGCTGCCCAGAAAGCTCAGACAGAGTGGCTTTTAATGTCCGCCCATAGGTGGCGCCACCTCCCTCTACTCAGTGTGCACCACTATTCTGTGACTTCACTCAGTTTTACAAGTTCAATTTACAATCAGCAACAAAAAAAACCCAAGGTAGCTGTTTCTTGGTCAAATAAACAGAGACAACAGCAGTATAAATTAATAAATACACAAATAAATAGAAACTGGATTATAAATTCAGGCTACAGTAACTATTTGTGAAGGAAGAGGGATATCCAGTCCCAGTTTACTGTTTCCACTGTGGACATTTTTATACTGAGGCAAGGAAAAGTTGCAAGCCTACGGAGAGTGTCTCTCTACTAGCGTTATATGCTCTACTCTGAAAGCTATTTATTACCCTCCATTTAGCCTAAAAACAACACAGCCAAAATCCCAACGGCGTGATGGTGAAAGCAACATAACCCAGTGTCCTACAGGATTTGGTTTGCCTCAGTTTGGTGGGATGGAGCGTCGTGGGCAGCCACCTCTGATTGGTGCTTGTACAGGTCACATGGCATGAGTGGCAGGGGCAGCTCCTGCTCAGTCACTACTGAATCATAGGGCGGCGCCGCCTCCAGCGGCAGGGAAATGGATGCAATAGGCTGCTGTTCTGGATCCTGCAGTCCAATTGGGTACTGGCCAGGGGAGAACCAGCTGGTGCTGGCTGAAGACTCTCTGTGATAGGCAGAGGGATATGGACCAGCGTAGGTGGGCTCCTCCTCCTGTCCCACCCCTCTAAGACAGGGGTCCAATAGGGAGTAGGGTGGTGGGTCATCGGTGGGAATGAAGATCTGTGTTGCTCCGGGGCTGATACACTCACCATAGCTACAGAAACAAACAGGCAGAATTACACGTTTTTGTGATTTGTCAAGACTGAATGAGAAGCTAAAGCGATAGCTAGCCCACCATTCACACAAGCCAAGAGTTATGCAAGAAATACACACACACACAAACTTGCAAACCTAGACTTGTTTTTAGCTTATTAAAGATAAAAAACAATTAAAGGTACTACAATTAAAGGTCAGATTTAAGAACTACTAATTAAGTGTCATTAGTTAAAAATAAGTTTAAGTCAAAGTGTTTTATTTGTCACATGTACATAACATCACAGGGCCATTCTGTACAGTGACAGTATGTATAAGGCATTGTGGACAAAACAGCAAGAAGAGAAAATAAAATTTAAAATAGCACAATATTAATAATATATTAAAAAAAGCTTTTGGTGAATTCAACTTGAATCCTACAGCATCTTTAAGATAATACAAATCAAGTGACAGTAAACAAGATGGTGCGCAGTGTTTCCTCTATGATCATTTCCAGCAATGCTGATCCCTAGCATTCCAACAGAAATTGTCTCATACAATGCTGTAACACTATAACGTAACAAGAAATAGCATGCAAGCATATCATGTGTATAAGGCACAATTCGAAATGTAGGCTATATATTTTATATAAATATATATATTTTAGCACAGCTGCCTGCAGTGGAGCTGCTAATACAGCGGGGGCGCTGTGCCATGGCTGGATGCATGTAGGGTAAACGCTGGTGTGTGTGTGTCTCAGAGATAGGCGTGTCAAAAGGAAGCAGTGCATCAGAGTAACTTGATTAAATGGACAGTTAACTATATCACCCCCGAGGCAGACCCAGCGGCGTCTTGGTGAATTGATGTTTGTGCATGTGCAGTGCAAGTACACGTGCTGTATATCCTTCCCTCTAGCTGGAGATTACATGACACTTATTCAATCATCGACAATATACCGTTAGGAGAGCTGATGTGGGTGCACCTTGTATCAGTGACATACTTACAGAACGTACGGATAGAAAGATTTGTAGATAGATGATGGGTGTGGGTGGTGCGTGGTCACAATTCAGGCCACTATTAATGTATGCAATGAATTAATGTAATGTATGAATGTACACAGTGTGTGTGTGTGTAAATGTGTGTGTGTTTTAATTTCTTCTTGGTGTGCACCTGCATGCGCAAGTGGGATTATTTTGCATCTGTACATGAAGCACCATGCGTATGTGTATATGTGGCGGGGTGTGTGTGTGTGTGGGATGAGAGGTTGTTGGAGCCGGCTACCTCAGGGGAGTAACTAGTATCAGCTAGGTGTTGCTAACTGAAAATAATTGCTCGCCAGTTCTTTCCCTGGTGAGGGAGAAAATATCCATCCATCCATCCATCCATCCATCAATCCATCCCCCACCCCCTTCTCTCTCTAGCTATTGTCTTTCCGTCTGTCTGATCTCATTCATACAGTTGACTTGTCTCGAATATCAAACCCTGATGAGCAGTGAGTGTGAGTTAGTTAAATACTAATGGCGTACTATTAGTATGCGAGACAAAAGTATGCATGCGGTTGCGGAATTCAAAATGTCGGTCATCATCGATAACGATACGCTACAATCCCATTACAAATCCACCATGCAATCACAATATAAATATATTTATTATAAGCATGCTTACATTGCTATTTGCCTGTTCGTTGGGGTTGCTGGTCTGGGGTTCGAGAGGCTATTAATGACGTTATTAGAAACGTTTCCGCTAAGATGGTCATCCTCCCGTCAGAATGCATTGTGGGTTATCCAAGGATCTATAGTCTACAATCAGTCTTCAACAGGGTGTCCGCGGAAGTACTGCAGGGGGGTCGCGACATTTTTGGTTGATTAGACAATTATTTGTATATTTTTTAATTTGTAATTAAATGTAGTAATTTTTAAATACACATTAACATGAATCCAACATATTGCACACATTGTGCATAACGAGCGGATACATGGTGGCAGAAGACTTTCAGTCAGCAATGCACATTCAGCGACACACATAAACTCTCTCAAGCTCACAGCACGTCAAACACCAGAATAGCCTAGACTTGTCCCTCCAAGCCTCCTGTTCACAAAGAGGAGGGCCCGCCCCTAGCGCTGCTGTGCCAATCACGAGGCCACATGTTACACGCTGGCTGTCAGGTTCCCCGTGATTGCCCGAGAGCATATTCAGTCCCCAGCTGACTAAGATCCCAGACACAAAGACGCACGCCGCAATATTATTGAAAAGAAGATACCTTTGTTTAAAATGAATAAGAAATAAATAAACAATACAACGATCATTTTGCTATATATTCCTAGTCTAAAACACTGCAGCTCCTATCCACAACAGTCGGTACTGAGGCCAGTATATTATTATGCCAAGTGTATGGACATTTTTCTGAGCGAAAATTGATCGTTTTGTAACTGACAAAAAAACTCTACAAGCACAAGAGAGATGTCCTCCACCTACTGCTGATGTAGCAGCTGACAAGGTTAAGCACAAACAACAGAAGACCTCAAAATATGAAGTTTGGATTTACCTTCAAGGAGACAGATGGCATTGAATTACCAATGTGTGTCATTTGCTCTACCGTGCTGTCAAATGAATCTATGAAGCCATCAAAGCTGCAACATCACTTGGAGACAACCCACAGCCACTAAAAAGACAAACCTGTTGAATACTTCCAAACTAGTCTCAAATCCCTCCAAGGTCAACAGACATTGATGAGAAAGTCAGCCAAAGTTGGTGAGCTAGCTTTGAAATGCTCTTATCAAGTTGCTCTTCGGATTGCCCAGAAGAAGCAGCCATACACACTTGTAGAGAATTTAATATTGCCTGTGTAAACAATGTATGGGAATGATATTGAATGATAAACGGAAAAATACACAACCATTGCTCGCCGTATTGACGAGATGGCATCTGATGTGAGGGTGAAACTGATAGAGAAGCTGAGGTTGGAAGATGTATTTTCATTACAATCGGATGAATCAACAGATGTGTCAAAGGCCCAGCTTCTGGCGCTTGTGTGCTTTATCACTCAAAATGAAATGCAGGAGTTTTGTTAAGCGTAAACTAGTACTGAAATCTTCAAAGTGAGCAAATGACATTCCATGGGCAAAATGTATTGCGCTGTGCACCGACGGTGCAAGAGCCATGGCTGGTTTAAAAAGTGGACTATTCGCGCTTGTAAGGGATGTGTTCCTGCAAGTGATTTGGACGCACTAACCAGGGAGTCACTTGCCAAAGACATGACCGCTGAATTGTCAGATGTCATGGACTCAGTCGTGAAAGTTGTCAATATAGTCAAGAAGAGTGCTTTGCAAACGCGACTCTTCTCTAATCTCTGTGAGAAGAACACACTGTGCTACGATACCATTCTGAGGTTCGATGGCTTTCACGTGGAATTACACGCATCTATTCAGGAGTTTTTTCTTCTCCAAAAGTGCACAGAGCTGATTGCACTTTTCAGTGACAATGTCTGGGTCACCAAACTTGCATATCTTGCTGACATTTTTACTGAGCTGAATAAACTTAACAGTTCTATGCAAGGTCGCAATACACATGCCATTCAGCTGTATGACAGAATGGAAGAAAAAATAATCAGAAAATGGAGGAAGCGCATCAGGGAGGGAATATTTTCCATGTTTCCATGATCAGTGGACGAGATGGGAGATTCTACTGTGCTCTCCCATCCCGTAACACGGGCAATTCTTGCGCAATTGGAGGCACTCGAGGGACAATTTAGGAACTATTTTTCTGAGGCTGACTCCTGGCGCAGGGACAAGACATGGATACAGTTTCCATTCAGAGACGCAGCAGAGGGCACACACTGGACAGTGACAGAAGTGGATCAGCTCATCGAACTATCCACTGACATTATGGTCAGAAACATATATGAAACTAAACCACTCACTCAGTTCTGGATCTCTTGCCAGAACAACTTTACACAGCCTTTTGCCCTTTGCAACAACATACAGTATCTTTGCGAAAGTGGATTTTCCTCACTCACCTGAAAAACAAATACAGGTCAAGACTGCAGCCTGAGGCTGATATGACCCTCTGCCTGACAACCTTCATCCGTCCAAGGTGAGATAAGTTTTGGGTCTGACATCTCACTAATGTGGGAGTATGTGTGCCATCCACAGATGGCTTGAGGATTCTCTGTCCCTTCTACATGTATGTTTCAAATAAAAACATAAATCTGTGAATTATTAGAACTAGCTCAGTGTTGTATGTAAAATGTATGTTGCACATGTTACATGCACCTTGCACATGTTACATGAATATATGAACCTGTGTATTATTTGAATAGCTTAGTATTGAATGCACAATAACAGGGTAGCTATGTTTATACATGGCAACAGGCCAGTTTAATAGAAAACACAGTTTTATACAAAGTATGTGTGCCATCAAAGTATAAAACTCTGCTCCATCTCTCCATCAGCTTGGGGGTCCTCGGCCTGAAAAACATTGAAGACCCATGGTCTACATAGTTTGCAGACTACAGATTTCACCTTACATAGCATGGCATCTGAGTACTTTTAGTTTATTATAGGCTATAGGCTACAATATACTGCATACTACATTTAAATATGATTTTGGACATACTACATATACTCTGTTCTACTCAACATGTTCTACTCAACATGGTATTCAATATGGTAGTATTGAGTTTCAGATGCAGCCCCCACTCTAGAGGAATGTTAACATGTCAGTATTGTACCACCTGCTCTGCCTGCAAAAATGTAAACCAAAACCACAATAAAGCAGTTAAAACGGGGGAGACCCAGAAAAGCCACTTCAGTGGTGTGTGATTTTTACAGCCAGAGCAGGTGGTAAAGGTTTCACTTTTAACAAAGTGGGCAGGGGATTTAAATTGTATACTTTCAGTCCAAAGTATTATGGCCGCTAGTTGAAGGCTTGGCAATATACTGCTTTCTTACAAATCACTAATAGTGCATGGTTCTTTCTGCGTCGAGTTCGGCAGGTTCAGCCTCGCTGAAGGCTCTACGTTCTTTCCCAAAAGAACTGCATCGAGTTCACCTGGGTGCATGCTGACTGTCCTGGGGTCTGGAGCTCGGTGGTGCGGCTGGCAAGTGTCTTTGGGGCGCTCCCCTTCACGGGGAAGAAGACGGCAGCGGTCCGTCGATGTCGGGATTTAAAGGGGATCGGCCTTTATCCTCTCAAAACAAAAAGTGCGTGGTTGGGGGGGGGTCGACCGATGCTTATGTGAGTTACTCTAGACTGAGCCGAGGGACTACAGAGCATGGCTGGTAGTGTTAAAAGGAAACGAGGACCTTCATCCTCAGGTTTAGCTTCTCTCGTCTAATAACTTGGAATGACCACTACAAGACCCGTATAAGGAGCTGTGGGGAGGTGACCGGCCAGGATCGTGGACGCAGAACCAGGAGCATTTTAATGCATGCCTGGATGCATGTCTGCTGGGCGTTCAGCATAGTAGAACAGAGAGAACAAGAGAGTTCAGCATAGTAGAACAGAGAGAACAAGAGAGTTCAGCATAGTAGAACAGAGAGAACAAGAGAGTTCAGCATAGTAGAACAGAGAGAACAAGAGAGTTCAGCATAGTAGAACAGAGAGAACAAGAGAGTTCAGCATAGTAGAACAGAGAGAACAAGAGAGTTCAGCATAGTAGAACAGAGAGAACAAGAGAGTTCAGCATAGTAGAACAGGACTAACATCGTTTCACCTCCACCCCCCACAAGGAAGATCTGGTCTTTATCCAGGATACAGATGTTTACATTTCTGGCACAGGGAGAAGAGGTGTGGAATAAGGGATGAAAGGATGCCTCTGCTTAACTTTGTGACCTGCAGCTGCAGACAAAACAGTTTCAGCTCATCAAAATCAGGCCAAAGGGTTTCATTGTTGTCACCCAAACAGATGGATAGAGCTAAGATTAGAATTTGAGGGTTTAACCGAGAACCTGGAAGCATTTGTTGCTTTTTTTTCTGCGGTAACTTGTAAGCCCTTCATGGTCATTATGTCTGAGAGGACGAGTGGTTGCCACTTTTGGAGCTCATGGATCAGCGCATGGGCCAGTGAAAGAGGAGGACCTCTGGCATGATGTGCTGCAGTGCTGCACAAGGCATATGATCATGTTTGTGTGTGTATGTGTGTGTGTGTGAGAGAGAGAGAGAGATCAGTATGGTCATGCCTTCATAATGTGACTCACACACATTCACCTTTACATGTGGCCACACAGACACGGACGCACACACAGCTGGTGGATGAGCAGTCTCTGCCGTTTTGACTTGGACCTGCTCAGTCCTGAGCTGTGTGCTAAGCAGACCCACCAGCAGAATTAATGAGTGATCATTAGACAGAAGGGTGGTTGTTGCAGTTTCTCTCAGCCGCAGTTTCCTCCTTATTATGCAATGTAAATCAATCAGGGACACAATCTGCTGTATGTGCATGTTTAAGTGTGTGTGTCTGTGTGTTGTAGCAGGCTCAAGGGTGTGGGGTTTCCACGCCACCAAGTTGAACAACAAAATACACTAAAAACACAAATTGAAGTCAATTGAGGAATTTATTGGGGTTATCTACATCAAGGGAAGGGAGATAAATCAAGAGGCCATTTGAAAGTCTACCATAATGCCAACGCTGTGCAATCTGACTCTCAAGGTCTCCACATGCAGCACACAGATCCTTCTCCTACATTCCCCCTTCTGACAGCCCGCTCTTCCCTTCATAGGAAAAAGCCCCGATGGCTTAATGAGCCACAGATTTTCCTGGTTTAGCCCTGGTGGCTTAAGGAGCCACAGTTTTATCTCGTTTTGGGCCAGGAAGTCCTTATATGGCCTTCTTGCCACAGCATCTAAACACAGATTTACCCTGAAGCTGAAGCATGAACCTTTACTGTCACCACAGGTGAGCTCTTGATCTGTGTGTGCATGTGTGTCCGTGTGTGTCCGTGTGTCTGTGTGTGTGTGTGTGCAAAGACATCGGAAGTGCAGTGTTCACAGTCCCAGTAGGTGAGCTGTTGATTTGAGTCCTCCAAGTTTACCTCAACCATCTGTGGCCAACACACACACACACACACACACACACACACACACCAACACACACACCAACACTGCATGACTACATCTATCTGCTTGCTGACATGCAAACATGCATTTTACTGGATTCATGGTACACAATAGGTGGTGTGTGTGTGTGTGTGTGAGTGTGTGTGTCTTCCTGGCACCTGACTATATTACTGACGTAGAAAACAAGCTTCCCCTCATCTCTGGTTGCTCCTTTCTATCATTCCTTCTTTGTTTTACTTACTGTATCTACACAAAAATGTGAATACAGGATCACACACACACACACACACACACACATGGTCACACTATGAAAACACACACATACACCCACACACACATGCAGGGGGTAGACGTGTGTGAATTATTAAGTGTCCAGTTAGAGAAGCTGACATTTAGATCAAAAACACTGCCCTTCTAACTCCCTTCCCTTGTTCCCGCCTCCCCTGTTTCACCCAGCTACACACACTCCTCTCCTACACACTGTATGTGTGGTGAGCAGTAACGGCAGGGGGGGTTAACTGCTGCGGACCGAGAACCGCTTCATTACGCTTACAAGTGATGAAGAGCGTTTTCATTCACCCAATGACCTTGAAGGACTACTGCTGGTTGTTGGGCTAATGTGACACTTAATTAACTGTAAGAACAATAACACACCTGTAACAAGATACACGTTATGGACAGGGTCGTGTGTGTGTAAGTACAGGTTCTGCACGGATATTGATGGTGTTTTAGACAAATAATCTATCTATTACAATCATGTATGGTTCCAAGTTGGTCCATCTTTTGTTTAAATTAGTCAGTATATATATGGATTGGAAACATACTGTATATACAGTACATACATATATACACATTTTTAAATATAACATAGGGAATATGGCATATGTATCCAGAGGTAATTGAATGATCTAAATAGTATAAATGTTATAAATATACATGTAAAGTGATCAATATGATGAGTGAGATTGGTGATGCCGGTTGAGATCAGTTTTTGAGTCTGGTAGTCTGTGTCTGAATGCTCTGGTAATGTCTACCAGACAGCAGCGCCAACAGTCCATAGCCGGAGTGATTTTCCGTCCTTTCCTCAGGCATCATGTGTGGTAGAAGCTTTGCACGGCGGGGAGATGGCAGCCAATGATGCACTCCACTGTCTTCACCACCCTCTGGAGGGCGTTGCGATCAGCAGCAAAGCAGCTGCCGAACCAGGTAGAGAGGATGCTCTCAATGGTGCACCTATAAAAGTGTGTGAGAGTTTTTGCAGACATGCCAAACTTAAGTCTCCTCAGAAAGTAAAGGCAGTTTTTACAGACGAGTCTGTTTGCCTGGACCAGGTGAGGTCATCGTTGATGACAGTTGAAGCAGAGACTGGCCTCTTGATTTATCTTTCTCCCTTCCCTTGATATAAATAACCCCAATAAATTCCCCAATTGTCTTCAATTTGTGTTTTTGGTGTATTTTATTGGTGACAGAAACCCCACACCCTTGAACCTGCTACAACACACAGACACACACACTCTCCACATCAGCCCCCTCCCTGTCACTTCCTGAAGTGCACAATCATCTCCTTAGTCGTTAGCAGACGTTAAGAGAGAGGTCATTGCCCTGGCACCATGTTGCCAAGTCCCTGACCACCTCTCTGTAGGCAGTCTCATCAGTGTTGGTGATGAGACCCAGGATGGTGGTGTCTTCTACTAACTTATGGATGGTCTCGGAGCCGGGTGTGAGTCGGGCGTACAGGAGGGGACAGAGCATGCAGCCCTGTGGAGCTCCGGTGCTCAGGGGCAGTACAGACCTACCAGTACTACCTGGGCTCTGCCCATCAGGATGTCCAGGATTCAGTTGCAAAGGGAAGTGGTAAACCCAAGGCTCCTGAGCTTGGGAACGAGCTTAGCAGGCACAATAGTGTTGAATGCTGAGCTGTAATCTATGAATAGCATCCTCACATATGTGCTTCTCTTATCCGAGTGGGACAGGGCGGATTTGCAAATTGAAAGGGGTCCAAGGTGTCAGGAAGGGTGGAGCAAATGTGGGTTCTGACTAACTACTTGAAGCACTTCATGATGGCAGAGGTCAGTGCTACAGGGTGTTAGTCATTCAGGCAGGTGATGGAATCTTTCTTTGGTACAGGGATAATAGTTATCTGTTTGAAGCAGGCAGGGCCTGCAGACTGGTACAGGGACAGGTCCCCATTTGCTGCAAGACAGAACATCTGCCAGGCTGTGGTTCCAAAACAGGTCCTCACTCCAGCGTTGAACTGCCTGATAGACCGTTTTTTCCTGTTTTAGTTGTTGTCTGTAGGTTGGAAGCAGAAGAATGGAGATGTGATCCGCCTTGCCAAAGGCCAAAGGCAGGGTGGGGGAGGGGTTTGTAGCTATTCCGTAGTTGGGAATAACAATGGTCAAGAGTCAGATCACCGGGGGTAGGAAAGTTAATGTGCTGGTGATATTTCGGCAAAACTTTCCTCATATTAGCCCTATTAAAGTCACCAACAAAAAAAGATGCTGCTTCAGGGTGAGTGTTCTCTAGTCCATTTTCTAGTCCAATTATTTCATACAGGTCATCTAGCATGCTAGATTGGCCCTTCTACCTCCGGAGGGAGGTAGGAGGGAGGTAGAAGGGAGGTAGAAGGGCTTTTCTTCATAGATAAGAGCTCATGGTCCGGTGACCAAAATGTTGTAAGTACTGCTACATCCGAACCCCAGCGAGAGTTAAACACAAAGCATACCCCACCCTGTTCTGTCCTGCCCGTAGATGGAGAAACCAGATGGAACAATGGCCGAGTTGGGTACCATAGGGTCTAGCCAGGTCTCAGTAAACGCCAACACGCAGCAGTTCACAGTATCCCGCAGGCAGTTAGTCCATGCATGTAGTTCATCCATTTTATTGTCCAGGGATTGAACATTCGCAAGCATCTTGTCCGGAATTGCCATAGGATGCTGGCACTTCTTCCTCCTCCGGCAGTGTGTTGGTAACAGCAGACTGGCGGGAGGACAAATGGTTTCCGGTGCGTACTCCGGTCATCTGCCAGTGCCAATTGATGCGCAAACACCTGAAAGTGCTTGCCGATCATACTAGATGAGCAATCGTGGAATGTGCAATAATTGAAAAAATAAAAACACTAATAAACAGAAAACTAAAACGGAGCCATTGGCAGTGTAATGTCTTATGGTGCACTGGAAGTTCTGGGGAGTAAATAGTATTTTCCCAATGCACACACACACACACACACACACACACACACACCGCACACACTCCTGCGGTACTAACCCCGGCGGTGAGTCTGGGTACATGTTGTTGCCCTGGGACAGATTCTCTGTGTACGAGTCAAAGTCAAATCCAGGAGGAAAGTCTTCCAGACAGGCGGACCTCAGCTCACCTAGCGACCCCCCATAGGAGAAGCCGTCTGGACCTGTAGCACAGTAAACACACACGCCACACTGGTGTTCATTATATTATAACGCTAGAGTTGTAACCCTCTAGCCCTGTGTTATTTATCCATTAAAAGTCCTATGGGTAAGATTCAAGAGAGATTTATTGACTGTCATTTGTTTTAAATGGCATCCATCAATAGCCATCCCTCAGCTATTAGTGAATGACATGCTTGTATTGCAACCAGCAGGGGAAACGATCCATATTTGATCAAATGAGGGTGGGAATTGAATGGCCGACTCACAGTATTTGATGACCAAAACTCATTCATATTCAATTCTCCTTCATAGTATTCTCCACAAATGAATACTATGGAGATGAATTAGCCAATGCTAATGCTAACTAAAGGAAGAAAAATGTATTTGCTTCATATTATGAGAATGACATCACAATTTTTTCCATTTACATGAATGGTGAATGCTGACACAGTGGACTGTAACAACTGGTAAACTGCTCTAGTCCAGCGTACATCTAGATGGACACTTCCACTTGTGATGTCCCAATGACCATGTCAGTCACGTGACAATTTAGAAACGGCTCGTAATAGCAACTAAGGCTCAAACCTGGTGGTACAATAGGGCCCCTTTAATCCCCCAAGCCTTTCTGCACATTACCGTAGCTCGTGCGAAGGTGCGGGTTCCGGAGGCGGCTGTCCTTGCGCAGGCTGCCGATGATGATGGTGACGCAGGAGAGGAAAAGAACCAGCCCGATGACGATGCCGGCCACGACCAGAGGGGAGACGAGGAGGGAGGTGTCGCCCGCCATCTCCCTCTCACCCCTGCAGTCTGGGTACTCCCCATGGCTGTGGTTGTAGCTCACTGCAGGTGGCCGAGAGACAGAGAGAGAGAGAGAGAGAGAGAGAGAGCGAAAGAGAGAGAGAGAAGCAGAGGGAGAGCAAGCATATGGGAATATCAAAATGCACCGTTTAATTGTCATTATGGTTTATCAGTCTGGAAAGATTCACACGCCTTGTTTTTCTATAGACAGCATGAACTTAAACATAGGGCTGTAACAACGCAACGTCCAGCCATCCCCATCAATCATCAACATAAAATCAAGAAAAGCAGATTTTAACCTTTGCACTTTCTGTCTAGACAATCTGAGCAATGAATGATCAATACATTGAAAATGACAAAGTGAAAGAGCTACAAAAACCAAAGATATTGTGACTGCAGGCAACAGCTGTACCAGCTAGGATCTGCTGGCAGACAGAGAGGAGGCCGGCCAGCTGTGGCCACCCCTGACCACATGGTCCCCCGCCCCCAGGGCTGGAGGACAGGGAGGGGCCAATACATGCAAACCCTTGGAGAGCTGTGTGTGTGCGTGTCTGTGTGAGAGAGAGGGCATGTTTGACTGGCATATCCTAAGAGCTCAGGCCACAAATAACAAGGTTGAAGAAGCAGGGTTGAAGAAACAGGAGGTGAAGGACGGAGCAAAAGAGAGAGAGAGATCAGAGGCTAGTAGTTTGTTACATGGTTGTTCAAATGGTTGACCAGTGTATCTTAGACTAGTTGTAGTTTCACACACACACACACACACACACACACACACACACACATTAAATAAAGGTTTATGTTTCACAAAGTAAGCAATACATGTCATAACCTCAGAGTGCACAGGTTCTACCTATTGCCCATTTGGCAAAAATGACAAATCGATACATGAATATAACCAATATGTTGCAGGCTGGTACAATACAATGCACGTCTAAGTTTTTAAAATGTTATACACCCTTTTCATAGCAGCCATTTTGTGGCTTTATTTTGCCTCGTACACTCGGAGCCGCGTACATTCATTGCCATTCCTCCCCTCTGCCTGCATCAGAAGTAACAACAAAGCCAGATCAATGTCTGTGTAAAAGAGGTAAGCAACCTCAATCTCTTCAATTTCTCCTCCTCCAACCTATACCTGATCGTACAAACGTGTTGCTCGCACAAAGCCCCCATTCCCCATGTTACATGTATCTGATAAATGTGCACGGCTAGTAAAAACACCATTATTTCATTTCAAGAACAAACTTGTGCAGGTCCCTGGTTCCACCCTTAAAAAAAATTAAAAAAAGAATATACCCTAATTTCTAGGGTTGTTATTAATTATAAGCTGATAACCAACAGTAGGACCTACACAGAACGCAACAAAGACAAGTGGGAACTAAAGCCCAGTAGGAGATAAATAATAACGCCCAGCAGGGGGTGCAAAAGTTCCAAACAAGAACCACTTGAGGAGGGTAGGGCAGATTGTGACAACACGGGGGCGCTATCACTCCGGCTGTTTTGTTCTGTGTAAAAAAGCTCAGCCAGCACAATGAGGGATCTTCTTTACGGCAATATTCCGAAAATGTTCTCTGTAAAAAAGGCGCATCCTTTTACAATTTGCGACGAGAGAGAGAGAGAGAGAGAGAGAGAGAGAGAGAGAGATTGAGAGAGAGAAATATGTAGACGTATGTCTAAGAGTGTTGGTGAAGATTCAGAATTCTCATTGGCAGGATAGCACACAAACCAACCCTATGGTCGACTTTCTTGGGTTCTGCCTAATTCCTCTCACATAACATTAATACAGAAAACACAACAAGGGGCAGAGCAATCGGAAGCGTTCCAATCGTTACCTGTTCTCTAGGTTCTAAAATACAAAAAGGCGCAACCCCTGTATTTCCTATTGAGTTACAGTCATTTGAAAAAGCGAACTGCCTACTCCCTCGCTAGGTTCAGCACCAGGTGGGATGTGATACCTGGGTGAGATTGGCACACAGACTGGTTGGCCTGAGGAAGATCTAATGGGATGCAAGAAAGGCCATTACATAGAACCTCGACCCCTTCAATCGCTTCTTGATTAACTCCTCAAATAAATATGGTGAAACCATATTAAATATTACAGGAAATATAGTAGTTATGAATAGTAGTTATGGTAGTTATGGTTCTTCATTCACAACTCGGGGGAAATGTGAAGAATATGCCTCTGATAATAACAGAGAACACTGTTTTAAAACTGAATGAGTGACTTTGTTTCTCCTTCTATCTCTTCCCATCTCTGCTCATAAGGCTGGCGTTTTATTTTTGTTTTGTCCTCATAACATGCTTTTTCAGCTAAAGATTCAGAAAGAGGGGAAAATTAATCTTGGCCCCGAGCTGGCGTTCCCAAGGGGCCATCCCTGCCTCGCTCTTCTTTTGCCATCTCAGTCCTTTTTTTCACGCACTGGTGTAATAATACATTTCCATATTTGCATAGGTGTTCTGTTTACAATTCTTAACTGCCTTTCAGGAGGAACTATTAATAATGGATTATTAGTAGGTGTGTGTTAAATGGTTTTAAAGCCCAGAGAGAGCCACTGTATATGTGCACCATCACCCATTAGCCATTCATACCAAGGAACCGGTGAACCTTTTGAGGATAACTTTGATTCCAACCTTAGTTTTGAAGCCTACATTAGAAATGTCATTCTATCATTTTAGAAACATTGCTAAGGTTAGACTCAAGGTTAAGATTAGGTCTTTCTCTCAGGCTTACAGAAAAATGAATGCATGCTTTTATAACCTCTATAGTCTTGACTATTGCAATGCTCTCTTGTTTGGTCTACCTAAAAAAGCTCTTGACCACCTACAACTCTTTCAGAATGCAGCAGCCCGAGCCCTGACCTAGACCAGACAGAGAGACACCTATTTTAAAGGCATTGCATAGGTTATATCTGTTTTAGAATTATTATACTTTGGGCTAGATGGTTGTATGAAAGGTGCTATCTAATACCTTCAGTTGATGGGTATACCAATGGCACACATGAGTGTGTGTGTGTCTGTGTGTGTGTGAGCAATCCAAGGTATGCAGAAGGACAGGCGGTTGTGGCTAACTTTATTTTGCTTGTCACAAGCTATACGTCTTGAGAGCTTGTGATATTGACTGCGGCAGTCCCATCACTTTGTACATTAAGTCCATATATTATACAACGGCCGAAGCGGCACTCGCAGATCCAATCCGACAGCTGTCAATGTGGCTTACAGCTAGCCTCAACATAAACCCTCACTGCCGTAGCACAGTCTCAGCATATATCCACATCCCATCCACTGAGCTCCTACTTCCACAAATAGGCTCATTCGGAGAGACACTTAGTAGTCCCAGGGAAGCAAGAGGTTATTCTCATTTGAGTTGACACTAACTCCTGAACTCCGAATAAGCTCGCAATATATATTTAGGAATAACAATCTATGTTGTCTGAGAACAAAACCATGACCTGTGCGTGCGTTTCCAAGGTTGCACAACTCTATGGCTATGTGCTTGGTATTCATGCATCACCACAACAATATATGTAAAATATACAAATGGAAAATGTGTGACAATTGTCTGTAGAAGGTTGTAGGTCATTGTAGACGACATGTTTAATTACCCTTGAATTCACAATGCATTGCAGCAGCAGTTAGCATGCATAGCTATGTGGACATTGTAGCTGACAGACGACAAGCCAGGTAAGCGTAGAGCTCCTCAATTAGCAAAGAGGCAAATGTGGCCATATTTGCCACAGAAAGCTAGTCGAGTCTATTACAAATGACATCTATGTCAATGCTCATTAGGATTCATTAACATGGTCACACGAGCGCCAGTAGACTAACCCACTTACTAACCCACTTACTAACCACAAGGGGCAGCTGAGCCAATCAGCCTAAGTGATGTTGAATATAATTTCACTCTTGTACACAAAATCATCTGTGAAACAGTCAGAAATTAGATTAAATTCAATTAGATTCATTCCAATTAGCTAGGGTAAAGCTGTAGCTAAGAACAACCAGTGCAGTCACAATGGTTCCATTGAAAACTATTCCATTGAAATGGTCATTATCATATAATAATAGAACTGTAAAAAGAATTTGAAGTCATCAATAGTTTATGTAGACCAATCACATCAATAATGTCATCTGAGCGATAAAAACAATCTCCTTGTTGAATAATGTATTAAGCAAATTTCACACATGAATGTATGGCTTGGATAGTTTGGCCCTAAGCCAGAAGAGATAGACAGATAAGCATTTTGGAGCTGCCTCGAGGAAAAAAAAATAAAATTATTTTGCGCTTGAAAAACATTATTTCACAGTCAAGCATCAAGGTAATGCAATAACAACAGTGTCTAATAGTATCATTCAACTATGTGGGAAATGGCTTGACCTTTTCACAAGCTAGTCCAAGGAAGGGTAAACAACTGTCTCTCTCTCTCTGTCTCTCTGTCGCTCTGTCTCTCTGTCTCTCTGTCTCTCTGTCTCTCTGTCTCTCTGTCTCTCTGTCTCTCTCTCTGCAGTGTCACAGGTCTGCTCACTGGTGCAGATACAATCGCTCCCTGGCTCACCTTCCTACACTACCCCGGGTGCTGCCCCTTCTGTCTGTACCCTCTCCACCTTTCTCCATCTTCCCTTCTCAAATCTATCTCTCCATCTGTCTCCACCATTCATTTCTCTGCCTCTTCTCATTCATCGTTGTCTCTCTGTGTCCCCATGTCTCTCTGTCCATCTGTCTCCAGGACCACTGGTGATTTTCATGGCTGGCACTCATGAAAAGCATGCTGTGTACCCAATGTTAATGTTTGGGTGTGGGGGGGTATTGGCCCTGCTAGGACAGATCTCAGAACACGGTTCCTGGCGGATGTGAGTAATCTTCACTACTTTAGTCTATTTCCTGTGCACATGGGAGTAGTTCAAACGCAGCCTAGTTACAATGTTAGTGTTTACTATGTCCGGGTTTACACACTAAATCAAAATGGGTTGCATCGCACAGCTCGTTTTTATGTAGTGCTTATTAGTTCAATATTTAATATTTACCCCTATGCAGGTGTAAGTGGTGGCAGTTGGGGACGAATAATAATCAACAAAATACAAAAATACAATGGAATGGTGGCTCCCCATTCACTGCAGAAGTGAATGGGGAGTAAGCATTCCATTGTACTTTTTACATAATAATAAAGGAATCTTGAATCTTGGTGTCACTCATAAATATTTCCTAAATATCATCATCATTCATTCTCACAGGTTAGTTCTACACTAACAGCACTGAAACAACAGAACACTAACAGAACCGAAAGTGAATGAAATGTGTTGGACGATGTGTGTAACACACGATACATTCATTGGGTGTGTAGTGCAGTGGCATTCACGTATACATTTGTATTTTGCTGATTCTTTTTTGTCCCCATCTGCCACCGATTACGCACGCTTCAGAATAAATATAAAATATGGAATAACTGATAAGCGTTTCATGAGAACTAGTTTATGTAGTGCAACCCACCGTCATGAAAACCATTGTCCCATTGGCCCATGTGGATGGATGGGAACCATCGAGATGCGGCCATGTCCCTGCGCCAGACCAGGGCAGTCTGGCGTCATGTCTGCATGATGTTGGAATGCGCAGCACATAAAAAGAGCAGCAGGTGTAGACGGACGATTGGATGATGAGACATGTGGAGCAGGGTGCCGTCTCAGACCACGGCTTCAAGATGTTTTAGAGATACGTTGGGATTTTGTCTTTTGTAGAATGGAGTGATTCATACTGTACACTGTTTAGGGAAATTGCACAGCACCATGATAATTGGAACTAGAACATTTCCCCAAAGAAATTGTTGGAGTGGGCCGGCATGGTGTGTGTCCCAGGAGTGGGGACACTTATTGAAATCATACGTGATGTCTTTCTTTGGTCTACAACAATGGCAATGAATGAATGGAATATCTTGTAGAGGACTAATGACATCATTCACCATACGGTTGTTTGTGTGTGCGTTCTGCGTGCAGTGTTACGGTTGTGTGGGTTGTGTGTGTGCGTTCTACATGCAGTGTTATGGTTGTGTGTGCGTTCTACACACAGTGTTACGGTTGTGTGTGTGCATTCTACATGCAGTGTTACGGTTGTGTGTGTGCGTTCTACATGCAGTGTTACGGTTGTGTGTATTCTACACGCAGTGTTACGGTTGTGTGTATTCTACACGCAGTGTTACGGTTGTGTGTGTGCGTTCTACACGCAGTGTTACGGTTGTGTGTGTGCGTTCTACACGCAGTGTTACGGTTGTGTGTGTATTCTACACGCAGTGTTACGGTTGTGTGTATTCTACACGCAGTGTTACGGTTGTGTGTGTGCGTTCTACACGCAGTGTTACGGTTGTGTGTGTGCGTTCTACACGCAGTGTTACGGTTATGTGTATTCTACACGCAGTGTTACGGTTGTGTGTGTGCG
>OMOU01091775.1:0-14180 GCA_900312585.1 Malacocephalus occidentalis
CGGCCTCTTGAGCCCCATCCTCTTCACTCTGCTGACCCACGACTGTACACCAACATTCAGCTCCAACGTCTTTGTCAAGTTTGCGGATGACACGACTGTGGTGGGTCTCATCAGCAACAATGATGAGACGGATTACAGGAGTGAGGTCAGTCGCCTGGCTGTGTGGTGCAAGGACAACAATCTCCGCCTGAACGTGGAGAAGATGAAGGAGATTGTTGTGGACTTCAGGAGAGGGCACACCGAGCATGCTCCCCTAACCATCGACAGTGCTGCAGTGGAGAGGGTGAGCAGCACCACGTTCCTGGGTGTGAACATCTCCGATGACCTGTCCTGGAGCAGCAACACCGCATCACTGGCCAAAAAAGCCCAACAGCGATTGTACTTCCTCCGGAAACTGAGAAGAGCAAGAGCCCCGGTCCCCATCATGTACTCCTTCTACAGAGGCACCATCAAGAGCATCCTGACCAGCTGCATCACTGTGTGGTACGGTGCCTGCACCGTGTTCTGCCACAGGAAACTACACCGCATCGTGAGAGCAGCTGAGAGGATCATTGGTGTCTCTCTCCCATCCCTCCCGGACATTTACTCCACCCACCTCACCCGCAGAGCCACCAGGACTGCAGGTGACCCCTCCCACCCATATCAACACCTCTTCACCCTGCTGCCGTCTGGGAAGAGACTGCGGAGTCTCCGGGCCAGAACCAGCAGGCTCAAGAACAGTTATTTCCACCAGGCTGTCAGGAGGCTCAACTCCCTCCCTGCTCTGCCCCCCTGCCCCCAATACACACGGACTGCAAACCCCCTGCCCTGCAATTTGCACAATTTGCACTACCTCACCTTACCGTGCCTTGGACTGAAACATTATTTTTTTTCAAAATTTCACTTACTGTGTCATTGTTTACTGTTTATATTGTCCTTTACTGTTTAGATTGTCTTACTGTTTATATTGTATATTGTTTACAGTGTTTATTTCACGACTTCACCTGTTGCACCGTGGGCCTGAGAGGCATGTAATTTCATCCGTGCTGTATGTCAATATAGCACATTTGACAAATAAAAGAACTTTAACTTGAACTTCTTGTAACCTTCTACCAGTCTCTGACATCGGTCTGAGGAAAGTTTGCCCCACTCCTCAATGCAGAATGCTTTAACCTGTGTGAAGTTTGAGGGGTTGCATGTACAGCCTGTTTCAAGTCACCCCACAGCATCTCAATGGGATTAAGATCTGGGCTTTGACTGGGCCATTCCAGGACTCTCCACTTCTTAGTTCTCAGCCAGTCCTTGGTGGATTTACTGGTATATTTCGGGTCATTGTTGCAGGGTCCAGTTCCGCTTACATATGGTCTCACATGTTCCTCAAGCACCCTCTGCTACACTGTAGAATTCATGATAGATTCTATGAAGGTGAGCTGGCCAGGTCCTGCTGCAGCAAAGCATCCCCAAACCATGACACTTCCACCTCCATGCTTCACAGTTGGTATGGAGGTTCTTTTCCTGGAACGTTGTATTTGGTGTGCGCCAAACATGTCCTCTGTTCTGGTGTTCAAATCATTCAATTTTAGACTCATCTGTCCAAAGAACATTATTCCAGAAGTCCTGTTCTTTGTCTATGTTCTCTCTGGCAAACTTCAGTCTGGCGTTAAGGTTTCCTCCTTGCACACCTGCCGTGAAAGTTAACCTTGCAGTTTATTTCTGATTGTAGAGGCATGCACATTCACATTAACAGTCGCCAGAGCCTGCTATAGGTCCCATGATTTAGGGGTTTTGGAGACTTCTTTTAGCATCCTGTGGTCTGCTCTCGGGGTGAACTTGCTTGGACGTGTTGGCAGTTGTTTTGAATGTCCTCCACTTGTACGCTATTTTCCGGACAGTGGAATGGCTGATTTCAAAATCTTTTGAGATCTTTTTAAATCCCTTAGCAGACTCATAAGCTGCAACAATCTTCTTTCTGAAGGCCTCAGACAGGTCTTTCGATCTCACCATGGTGTTCACTCTCAGGAGCACACCACACTAAATGTCTGAGGTTTAAATAGGCCAAGCCTCCTTAAAATGCTGAGTATGTTCTAATCATGTGCACCTGATACGCCTGTCTGTGATTTCAGCCATTTTAAGTGGGGAAAATGTGGGGGTGTCCTAATTTATTCATAGTATTTTCTTCAGTTTTACTTGTTTAGTTATTACTTTAATTTCTCAGTATTGTTAAAATTGATATTAAATTAAAAAAACACATTTCATAGGGTGTCCTCATTTTTGTATACAGACTATGTACACATTTTTGTAGTTCTCAGTCCAGTGATTTTGTCTTTCATTTCCTGCGTGAGACCAAGGTGAGTGTATATTGAACATCCAATATATTTCTAAGTAAAACATTGTTCCAACCAACGTGATCACCGAGTTGTGAGACTGAGTTGTGAATGTAAATGAGTGTCTCTGTTGCGTGGTGTGTGTGGGGGGTGGGGACCCGCTAGTCTTGATAGCAGTATCTATGAGCTGGAACATTATTGATTTCCTTATTTTGGTTGCTGCACTCAACACTTATCCCCTCCGCCTCCATGCCAAATAAAAATACAAAATTTGATGTGACAATCAAACAATACACACATGAACTGAAATTAATAGGATGGTTGTTTTTTCATTAACCATTCCATCCCTACCGCGGCTACAACTCAATCCTAGGGGAAACACTGTCCATAATAGGTTATATGAAACTTCCGCTTCTTAATGACCCTATATGTGAAATTTTACTGTTTTACTGTACACATTTTGATAAATCCAAGGGTAAAATAAGCTCCAATTAGCTTACATAAGACATGATTTCCTAACATTTTAACTAAAGTTTTGGAGAAACTGTATGGCCCACATTTGAAGGAAATTAATTCCAATGTAATACTCTGCATATCTTCCCTTTCCAAATCAATTCATAATGTATTTGTGCAACCTACATTTTAAATCAACTTCAACTTTAATAGGACCTATGCTACGTAACATTTTTACTCGGGATGGATAGATCTAACAGCCTTTTATGCAGCAGAAATGAAGACAATAACGGTCTGCAGTTATTTGGCTCGTACATTTCCTAATTCCTAATTTCCTACCGCGAGTGCTTACTACCATCGGTGGTGAAGAAAGCTCTAGAAAGGAGGAGAAAAATGAGTGAAACCGGCGAGGGGCATGAATTTCAAAGCGACTGTGAAAGAACAAAGTCCATCTTTGGCATCCTCCAAAGAGGAGGAACTTGTGAACAAGAAGCGCTACACCAAAAGGGCCAATTGTTATATCATTACTCTTACGCACATTCCTTTTCTGTAAAAGCGGCAGGCAATAAAGCTTGATTCTGATATGAAAGGCGATCGAAACAGACAGAGATATCACTAGCGCAGTGTCCTACATTGTTGCCTTTGTTAAAGCGTGTTTGCATATGCACAGATAAAGGTTTACATTGTTATTCTAAATGAGCATTGACATTTTGCACTTTTTACTCAGATGTCTACCTCTAAAACATTTAAGATCTAAAGCCAGCAACAAACCACAGCATTTTAAGATGACACAGCCAATAAACACAGACGGGCAAACCGTAATGTACACACAGAAAACCATGTGATGAACTATCTCGAGTCCTCTACATTACTTAAATGTATCTTGCACTTGTACTTAAATATACAGGGCCTTTGTGTTTACTCTTTGTCTTGATTGTACCTCTGCAAACATTTGAGTTTTACTGCCCTGCCAAAGGAATTGATGAACATTTCAATACATTTTTCGATGTTCGAACATAGGGTGGCTCATAAATGTACCTCGTACAGGACCACCTTAGGCAAAGATCGATGACCAACTTTGCAGTTGTATCAGCTGTGGCCGCATGTTTTGGACACTCGGGAGAAGAGAGAAGCAAAGCTGTCAACTGATCACCACCTGGTGGCGAGTTGGATCAGATGGTGGGGGAGGCTGCCGGAGAGACCTGTGGGGCATGGGAGTTTGCCCATCCAGTCTACATGTGCTTTGTGGACTTTAAGAAGGCTTATGACCGCGTCCCCCGGGGAATCCTGTGGGGGGTACTGCAGGAGTATGGGGTGACGGGGCCGTGCCATTCATCCTTGTAAAAACAAAGTGAGATCTGTGTCCATATTCTCGGCACAAAGTCAAGCATGTCCTCGGTGGGTGTTGGACACTGCCAAGGTTGGCCCTTGTCACCGATTCTGTTTGTGATTTTCATGGACAGAATATCAAGGCACAGCCGAGGTGAGGAGAGTGTCCTGTTTGGGGACCTCAGAATTGCATCCCTGCTCTTTGCAGACGATGTGGTTCTGGTGGCTATATCAGACTGTGACCTCCAGCATGCACTGGGGCGTTTTGCAGCCGAGTGTAAAGTGGTCAGGATGAGAGTCAGCACCTCCAAGTCTGAGGCCATGCTTCTCTGCCGGAAATGTGCTTGCTCCGTGTCGGGAGTGAGTTGCTGCCTCAAGCGAAGGAGGTCAAGTATCTCAGGGTCATGTTCACGAGTGAGAACCACTGCTCCTCCGCATCGAAAGGAGTCAGCTGAGGTGGTTCAGGCATCTCATTAGGAAAGGTTTTAAGAGATTTTCTAGGCACGTCCGACTGGGAAGAGACCCTGAGGCACACTCGGAACCCGCGGGAGAGATTATATATCTCATCTGGCCTGGGAATGCCTCAGTATATCCCAGGAGTTGCTAGAGTGTTGCTGAGGAGAAGTAAGCCTAAGGAGAAGTAAGCCTGGAGGACCCTGCTTAGCTGGTTGCCACCGCGACCCGGCCCTGGACAAGCGGAAGAGAGTGGATGGTCATAGTCAGGGTTATCAGGAATCCATTGTAAATGTCATAATATATAATGGAATACTTTTTATTTATTAATGCACCACCACCACTATTAATTTATTATTAAGAGGAAGAAATTATGACTATTATTATGCACTTTGAGGCGACTCTCCCAGTTAAGCCACGTGGAATTTCACATGGTCATAGTGGACAGGAATCACAATGTGATAGTTTCATATAACCTATGATTTTCTGTAAATGTAATATCTAATATGAACTAGGGCTGGACACCATGGCAAAATGCAATCTTTTCCAATTGATAAATCTTGACATTTGTAAAATGCATTTGGAAGTTCACTTGCCTTACAATAATGCAAATAAAACTAAAAGCTGTGACTAACTTTCAAATTCCTTTGGCAGGGCAGCAAACATCTCAAATGCTTGTAGAGGTACAATCAAGACAAAAAGAGTAAACAAGAGGATCACAAATACGCTGTACATTTAAGTACAACACATAAAATAATATGTAATGTATAGGACTCATAACAAAATTCACCATATGGTTGTGTGTGCATTGTACAAGCAGTGTTACAGTTTGCCTGTCAGTGTTTAGAGAGATTGGGCCTTTAAGAGGAATGACGTAAGCGCAGATCGTTTTTTTGTGAAAGGCTGCCATCTAAAAATGTTGTTGTGGTTTGAAGAATTTCCTCAGTAAAACATTATGAACTGGTTTTATTACTTAAATGTTTTAGAGGTAGACATCCGAGTAAAAAGTGCAATAACAATCATTTAGAATAACAATGTAAATATACATTTTTGTATTGTTTTTTTTGTATTGTGCATAGCATTGAACATTAAACAGAGTAATCATGCAAAAATTGGCTCTTTTTGTGTGGCCCTTTTTGTTCACAATTTTCTCATCTTTGGAGGATGCCAGTGTTCTTTAAACGTCACTTTCAAATTCATGGGCAGTCTGGGTATACTGTAGAGCCAGACGCTGTTCAATCGAGACCCAGAACTGTAACCATGGTTAGAATTACAGGGGGGGGTTGGGAGGGTTTGACTCGCCTAATTAATTGGACCCCCCCAAAAGAGGTAAAAACAACAGGTTGGTGCGTTGAAACATTTATACATCTTTTAGTGTTTCCACGCCAAAAAAACAATCCAACCAATCAATGACCTAATGCAGCGCGTTGGGGACTCGACATTGCCCTGTGCATGCATTACAGAATTTGACACTATTAGGCTACGTTATATTGCGTTGTCATGCCGCTACATGTTGTTCATAGGCTAAAGCTCAAATAAAAATGCTTCGGTATTTTCTGAGGAAAAGAAAGAGGACGTAAGTTAGGGAAAGACTGAAACAATTACTTGAATAATTTGTGTAACTTGATGACCTGAACTTGATCAAAGCTTATACAGTACATGTATACGGCCAGTGCAACGACTAAACCCCTGTGCACACACAGCATCTGTTTCTGAAGTTTATTTTTTTCAACTGTTCCCAAATGGGAAGTGGGTGCATGCGCTGCTCAGTGTTGAAAATATCGGGCTTCCATTTCTATGAAAACCCATCTAATCCCCCAAAAACCCAAACTCTTTTCTCTTTCCATTTCTTCTCAACCTATCCATGACCCTGACTAGAGGTTTCACGTTGCAGTTCAAAGAAAGCTGCCACTTCTTCCAGCATAGTTCCCACCAGACTGGCTGGTAAGCTGATAGGAACACCCCGTGTGCCTGGACTTCCTGACCACCAGGCCCCAGGTCGTCAGGGAGGGCAAACACATCTCCAAACCCCTCACCCTTGCGTCGTCAGCCCACTACTGTACTCCTTGTACTCACAACTATGTAGCCACATTCAGCTTCAACACCATCATCAAGTTTGCGGATGACAGTGGTGGTGGGCCTGATCTCCGGTAATGATGAGAAGGCCTACCTAGAGGAAGTTGCTAACCTGTCACTCTGGTGCCAGCAGAATAGCCTCATGTGGAATGTCTCCAAAACTAAGGAACTGATTGTGGACTTTAGGAAGACACAACATCAGGACTTAAGACACCACTGGGATTAATGGGACTGCTGTGGAGGTGGTGAGGTAGCTACAGGTAATTGATTTCACATCAAAGAGGATCTGACACTCTGGTGAAGAAGGTGAAGCAGTGCCTCTCCCACCACAGGCAGCTGAGGAAGGAAAGTCTCCCGGAGGATCCATCAGACCTTCTACGTCGGTGTGGTGGAGAGCATCCTAACAGGAAGCATCACTGCCTGGTTCGGCAACAGCTCCTCTCGGGATAGGAGGGCTCTGCGGAAGAGCAGATCCCTCCTGTCGGTACACGTCCCACCCTGCAGGACCTGTAGTCCAGGAGGTGTCCAACCAGAGCCTGCAGAATCATCACCACCCCAACAACAAACTGTTCCAACTGTTGCGGTCACGAAATCGCCTCCGCAGTCATGCTGCTAGAACAGAGACTAAAACTGAGTTTCTTTACACAGGCCATCAGGACTGTGAACACTGACCTCACCAGCCGACTGCCCCTCCCATGTACACACTCACATACAGACAGGACTGAAGTCTGACCTCAGCAGAGGCCCCCCCACTGCCCGTCCCACGCACACTCACATATAAACATAGCACATTTTATGTAAATATTGTAAATATTCTGATTGTGGTCCTTCCGATTCATATTGCATGTAGTGTTGTTTTGCACATTCCGCTGAGCATTACCACTTTGTATTGCACTGCATATGCTGTATGTGTACGTGACAAATAAAATTAACATTTGAAGCCAAGCAAATGATAATATAGGCTATCAAGGGGCTTAATGTACGTTGATGAATGTATAGGTTTAGCCGCAGGCGACTGAGGGGTCTTTTGCAACCTCTGAATCGCGTCAATAGAGGTGCAAAATGGGTGAGTCCTTTGTCATTAAATACCCACAAGCTATGTTAATGAATAGGACCCACTACGGAGTGAATTGCGACTGAGGTTGCGAACGACCTCTTTAGTGGGCTGCCAGTATATTCCTGGTGACTTACCCATTATAGTCGACGTTTCTTGGATACTTAATAGCCCGCAACAACGATTCGAGCATACGAAGACAACCTTTAACATCGCCGGCGAACATCGTTTAACCGTCGAGGCAAAACCAATCTCCTTTCCCGTTTATACAATGAAACATCTAATTCAGTTTATGCCGGGTTTAAAAAAAATATAATTTCGCGTACGCTTTCAAATGTGGCCATTCGACTTGGCCATGTATTGTTGCATTTGTTTTAAGCGGTGAAATAAGCAGGAAGTGCGTCAGAGCACGCGATCAGGTGCTACACGCACGTTGCACAATGGGTTTTTGTTTGTTATTGTTTAACTAGTTGTAAAACAATAACAGATAATACATTTACAATAAGTAAAAACATTATAAAATAATGTCCCAGATGTATGCTATTTTGTTTCACTGTGTGTGTGTGTGTGTGTGTCTGTGTGTGTATCCTGATTTTGCTGCGTGACAAGAAGAGGGGCGGGACAGAATCAGAAAGAGGAGGAGTAAGGAAGAAAAACAGATGACAGAGGAGTACTGTACCAACTACATATTCCAAGCATTATATCCAACGACTGTTTCTGTTTACACTCGCTATTCCCCGATGCATATGTTTACAGTTGGGTTGGCGGAGGGATTAATTAATCACTACAACTCAGGTAGGTGTCGTTATGCCTTTGGAACGTATTACGTTAAGAAATACCCCTACCATTAATACGCAATACGTATTAGTATGCTGTAAAGGCTTTTCACTGTTCTAAACTAGCTTGGTTGGCTATACTGGGTAGTTTTTGATTGATATTTTTTTCCAGCAAATCGCTGAGGTAGTTTAAAAGTTTATTTTAACTTGGGCCAATGGTAGAGGAGTTAAGGCGGGGACTAGAGGTTAAACATACTAACATACTAGGTGGCACTTCCAACGTCACTGTTTACGACGCATGATGCTACCTGGAAGAGGCTGTTGCGAGACACCGCATGACTGGGAATTCAGATGGTTAAGTTTGTATTAGGATAGAGATGGTTAACGTTGCCTATTGTAGAGATGGATACGTTAGGTATTAGGTTAAAATGGTTACGTTTAAGTAGAATGTTATAAGTAGAATGTGATGGTTAAGTTTTGCATTAGGTTCGAGGTACTCAACGCGATAGTATGACGTCATATGTGGTTACGTTTAGGTATGAGGTTAGAGATGGTTAAGTTAAGTTATGGGTTAGGGTTAACATGATAAATGAACAAAAATGGCAAGTGAGAAAGATCCTGTAAAATTGTACAAATATACAACTGGAAAGCTTTTGTATTGCACCAACTGATTCTATTTCAAAGGGTGCATTCATTGTATTCGCAGTGGTTAGTTGACGTGAATCTCCAGAGACATGCAACCTATGCCTGTGACACATTACTTCTGGCAAGAAGTAAGCAATGTTATGCATGTCTTTGACTATGCGTACATCTGCGACCAGCAAATTGGGCCTGTACAGGTCTCTGTATAGCAAAGTGAATCTTTATGCATCTTTGGACTGACGTAAAATAACTTGGGCTTAAAGGTTGGTGCTAGATCACACAGGGTTAAAGGGAACATATTATGCCACCAGTTGTGAGTGTGATCAGCCATTGCAAGCAGTTTCATAATTGCCATGTGACTACCATCTAGTGATATCGCAAGTCGGAATGTCCACCTAGATGTATGCCGACTAGATCAGTTTACCCATTATTACAGTCCACTGGGTAGGCTGGTAGACAGATGTTGGACCTAACTTTAACCATGGGGACGATGGTGTCTCCTAGCGTTGCTATGAAGGTCGTCACTTCGTTGGCACTGACCATTACTAGATAGGAGAACATGTCTCAGGCTGCCCCATTGTGCCACATCGGTGTCCACTAGTGGCGGGATGTAGATGGCTGTAATGATGACCCGGGTAAGATAGAATGGACAGCAAGAGATCAGCACTTCTTAAGTGTGTGTGGTGATGGCTGGTAGCTGTGTGCCTTGATGGCCCAATGCGCCCCAGGTGTGCAGGCTCACCCAGAGTGGAATCAACCTGACTCGGAGCAGGTGAGACCAGCCATCAACCACACATTCCTCTAGGGCGTTTCGTCTATGTAGCAGCAGAAGTCAGTAAACCTGAAGAATGGTTTACTGGATGCTCAAGCAGCTGCAATAAGGGTCTGCAACACAGCTAGCTTAGTGTGTCAAGAAGTCTGATTTAAATAATGGGCTATCGATATTTACAGCAGAACTTGTGGCCATCTGTCTAGTGTTGGTTGAATTGGTTAACAGAACAAGGAGGAAGGAGAAAATAACAGTACTTATCCGGTTGTTAAGTCGTGACATATTGACGTTCTGATAATACTGTTTCCGGGTCCAAGTGGGTCCGAGCCCCTACTGCGTTGGCTGAAGTGCTCATCTTTGCAACAATGCTGCGTCCCATGGTATTTGAATAGAAACAAATATTTTATATTAAATAAAAAATAAATTCTGAAAAAGAAATTACACCACATATGGCGTAACAACCAGATAGCACTGCCGGATGATGCATTTGTATAGACTACATGAGGTCGGTTGTACAGTTTTACATGGGTGCTAGCACATGTAGGTGATGGTGGGAAATTAACTCACAGACAAGGCAGGTAAGGCTGCTTTGATCAAAGCACAAGTGGGGTTAGAATTCCTTTTGTGGAAGTCAAGGGTTATAGTCAAGTTGCCAAAATGTTGACCCTGCGATGTTAATTAAACTTTTTTTATGGAAATATGTTCTATATAGTTAGGAGAGCCAAATTATCTTGGTTGGTACATTGAACATTTCTCGGAATTCAAGATGGCGACCGCTGCGGACTTGGATGTTGGCCAACTTTTCAACAAGGTGTGCACCGTTGCACGCCTTTCCCTCTGTGCTGCAGCTCACTACATCCAGGAGTGCTTGGGGAGCAACAGGCGCTGTTGAGACAGCTGGTGTGATGGTGGAGCCTTCGATGCTCCAACCAAAGTTGGCAATATCTCAAGCTTCTTCAGGTGGTCTGCTGTCTTTCACAGTAGCATCTGAAGATGAGCTTGAAGTCGGTGGCAGTTTCTTTAGTGGCAGAGAAGTGAGCACGGTAGAAGTGAGCACGTGCATCATTTATTGTCGTACAGCTCTTCTGTCCTTAGAGGGGGAAGAAGAAGCTGTCTGCTGTTGCCTTGAGCTGAGTGTGGGTTGCGCCAGGCTGTCCAAGCACTTGATCAAGACCTGGTATCCAAGAGCTTGAGCGCCGCCTGCTTTCCTTTTCTGAAGGGCAATGATGAGATGGCATGCCCGTAGAGCATTGGTCCAGGCCTTCCCGTTGACGATGCTAGTGATGCCACCAAACACTGCGCTCATGAGAATGTCCACCCCAGATGCCTTCATCAGTGTCCCAATACAGCCCAGGAAACTCATGAGAGTTGCCCGGGTGAAGTATAAGGTTGGTCCAGCACTGAGGGTTGTTCCATTGAACTAGGCACGCTGTCTGACACAGTTGGAAGTCAACTGAGAGGCGGATGTACTGCATCCCAAAAAGGCTTCTAGGGCAAAGCCAACTTCAGTTGGAGCATCGAAGGCTCCACCATCACACCAGCTGACTCAACAGCACCAGTTGCTCCCCAAGCACTCCTGGATGTAGTGAGCTGCAGCGTGCACCACTGCACGCCTTGCCCTCTGCACTGCAGCTCATTACATCCAGGAGTAACAGCCTGCAACAGCGCAGGCCTTTCATGCACAGACTACTGCAAGTACGAGGGAGGAGTCGCCTGCTGTAGTCGTTTCACCAAGCAGATGGACATTGAAGATGACGAAGAGGAGCTAGGTGTAGATGATGATGAGTTGTTCACCTGAATTGTGACCTGAATATAGCTGGGATTTAGACAATTGTTTTTAGTATGTTTACTGTTGTTTTCACGACTGTAAATAGTACTTGTCTTGTTGTGGTATTTGTTCCTTGTTTGTGATGAGTTTCTTAGTTTGACATTTGACCTCTGATTTGACCTTGACTTTGATCCTGTATCCAAAGTCACTTCAGAAATGGACTCCCTGCCCTCTAAAAAAAGAGATATTACACGACCCTCTAGGTCATCGAGATCAAAAGTTGAAAATTGGCCAACATCCAAGTTAGCGGCAGCTGCCATCTTGAATTCCGAGAAATGCTCAATGTTGCACAAGTAGCAACCTAGCTAATTTGGCTCTCCTAGCTTTAAATAACATATTTCCATGAAAACATTTGACAGTAACTAACATTGCAGGGTCCCATATGGGACATATGGGGCCGGTAACTGGACTATTAGTAGGGCTGGCCGATTTAACAATCTCGAATTGGGATCGAGATAAAATATGTCTAAGCCATGACATTTTTACTCAATATGGACAATGTCATAGGATAGCATGGCAGAGTATACGCGGCTCGAAGTCGTTAAAGTACTACTGTACTCGTTTTTTTATGTTCGCAATAAAAAAAGAAAAATGTGTACCAATGTACAAACATCCAAAGTGTAAAGGGCAGGGTAATTAGTAATTTACGTATTGTGTAGAAATATTGACCAAACACTAAAGAGGTGCTGCCCGACAGCTTCGCCTCTAGATACGGACTCACAGGTGCTTGTGTCTTTAGTTTCCCGCCCCTGGGGAATTTAACGATCTCAAATTGGGATCGAGATAAAATATCTCGATTACGATCGATAAGCCATGCCATTTTTACTCAATATGGATAGAGCCTTTCACACAGCAGAAATAAACGTGACAACAACCAGTCAGTCTGCCGTTTTTGGCTCGCATAGATAGAGGCATTGTTTACTACCAACGGCAGTGAATAAAGCTCTGGAAAAGAGGAGAAAATATGATGGCGAGGGGCATATTATTTTTCTGTTTAATGTCCAATGGTATTCACAAAAGCACATTCATTGTCTGTAAAAACTGAGGCAATATAGCTCATTCTGATAGAAAGGCAATCGAAAAGAAGCACGAATATCACGAGTGCAGTGTATTACATTGTTTATTTTTGTTAAAGCGTGTTTTACTGTGTTAATTCTGAATGACATTTTCCCACGAGACACAAACACGCGTGTTGTTTAAGGCCCGCTCCGTGAAGCTTCAAACCACAACGTTTGAAGATGGTGCAGCCAATCAAAACAAACCGTTCAATGTTACGTCACCGATCAGTTGTTGTGCCGTAAAGGCACAGTCCCTCTCAACACCAACAGGCAAACAATAACACTGCATGTAGAACGCACGCCCACAACCGTAACACTGCATGTAGAATGCACACACGTTATGTTACGAGTCATCTACATTACTTTGTTTTATCTTACAATTGTACTCAAATGTATAGGGCCTTTGTGGTCCCTTTTTTGTCTTGATTGTACCTCTACATACTGTAACAACTAGCCGAAGTCAGAGTTTCAGCTGTTCCACCAAGAGCTTTATTTTTATATAAACACACGTATAAGTCCTCTACAAACACGTGTCTCTCCGCAAGGACCAACGCTACAGAAGCGTAAACAAACAAACCGGGAACAACAAAGACCCTCCCCTCACGTCCTCTCACCTAATCACCAGCCTGCACATTCCGTGATACAACATGCCGGTTCCTGATTGGCTGAGAGATTGGAGTTTTTCTCTGATGCGCTACCCAGCCTTTACTGGGTCGCTACAATACTTTTGAGATGTTTGCTGCCTTGCCAAAGGAATTTGTGATAGGTAGTCACAGGTTTTTTTTTAATTATTTTATGTACAAGGCAAGTGAACTTGCATAGTTTTATTCAGGCAGATTCTAAAGTTTAACTAATGCTTTCTGCTTTCTTCAGGCTTCAGTCATTATCCAAGTCTGAATGCCATTCTGAAGCGGAGTTGTGATTGATAGAATGTTAGCTAATAAATGATTTTATACTTTCGCCATTTTAATTTTGTTTAAAATCCCTGAACAACTTTTAATCATCCACGTCCATAGAGCATCTGGACCTGTGGTTATGTAAGAGGGGTTTTGTAAAGTTTTACTCTTGACTGTAAACAGAAATCTATACAGAGGGAGTCGTAGTGCTGCCGCCTCACAGCTAGAAGGTCCTGGGATCGATTCCCGCCTGGGACATGGTTGGTTCTCCCCATGTCTTCAGTGCTGGGATTTCGTGAACAGCCCTTTCTGTGTGGAGTTTCCATGTTCTCCCCGTGCTCCCTGGGGTTCCTCCATATATATACACTGTATATATAACCCCTCTAAAAACATGGAAGAAGACCGTCGCCTGACCAGCGGCGGTTGGAACGAGGTGGTCCCCGGGCGCTGCACTAGCTGCCCACCGCTCCTGGCCTGACCGCGGAGGAAGATGGCCATGGATGGGTTAAAAGCGGAGGACCAATTTCACGGCGACACCTAAGG